>JAHKKF010527258.1:0-12877 GCA_019740295.1 Labeo calbasu
CTCATTGTTACAGTCGGTCTGTTGCTCCTTGCCATGCTTAGCTCCTCATTCTGCCTCTGTTGTGCTTGGCCCCGCAATTGCTGCTTGCAGCTATATTAGTTGTTCTTGTTGCTTTTGTGCAATACATGAATAGCAATTCATGTGTTTTAGATATTTTATGTTCAGATATTTCTATTTTGCGGGGGTCTCGCAAATCATTTTATTCTATCGCATCCCGCACATCGCATCTCTGCCCGCCCGCACCCGCACCCGCCCATCAAGTCTTGTCCCGCGCCGCGCGTCGACGCAACAGAGAGCGACGCGGGACAAGACTTGATGGGCGAGTGCGGATATGGAGTTTTTCACGGTTGAAAAGGTTTTCTTCCCCTCTGACAACACACAATAATGTTCTTTCCTTTGACAGAAATGTAATTGTTTTCATTGGTAGAATCCGCCTCACAGGCGCTTACCAGTCAAAGTAGGTCTCAGGTATAGAGGACGTCGCGTGTGCTAGCCAAAACCCTTTTTACAATCTAGATGATAAAACACATTCTGTCGGCAATGATGTAACGCAGCAGTAACGCATGCTTGTAACTATACTCTAATTACTAATTTGGAAATTATAAGGTGTTAAATTACTCCGTTACTAAAAAAAAGAATCAAATTACAGTAACGGTTACAAAGTAATGCGTTACTGCCCAACACTGCTTATACGCTATATAGATCATTTGTACATTGATTCTTATTAAAGCAAGTGTATTAAAGTTCTTCAGTCAAGCGCAGTAAGTGATTTTTCTCTTTGTTTATTACCATTAAGAGAACAGTTCACCCAAAAATGAAAATTACGTAATCTATCAGTTCTGACATAGTGTTTTTATACCATCATTTACGCACTCTCAGGTTGTTTTAAACCTGAATGAGTTCCTTTTTTTCTGTTGAACGTTATCTATTTGATAATTTCTATTGTTTAATTTAGTGGGGGTCAGCTACTGTTTGGTTACCCACATTCTTCAAATTATCTCATTTTGCGTTTAGCACAAAAAAATAAATTAATACAGATTTAGGACAACATGTACGTGAGTATATAATGACAAAATTATAATTTTGGGGTGAATGGCAGCATGTTTAGTACAATTAGTCTGCTGTCTCTTTAAGAGCTGCACGCATCTAACAGGCACGCATCCATGTTTCTCTCAATTGTTTACTTTCAATTTAGACATAAGCGACTTTTTATACAAAACCCTGTGTGTTTTGACAGTATTAGCATAATCATACACGATACATAACTTAGTTCAGTAATTAGGCGCTATTTGACAGGATTTTAGTGCGAGCGCTTTAGATGTACGCGCACTTGGACAGCACACATATGAAATGTTTAACTGGCAAGGCTTTAAACCAAATAATGTACTTTTGTGATTGTGAATAAGTGCAGTGTCCTGTGGGTTATCACTGATGTGAATGTATATTGCGTTGTACGGTATATTCAGACAGAGATGCCAGAACAGCAGCTGACAGAATAGCACGATACTACGATATTTCTCCAAAAGCAGATTGTGGAGACATTTTTATCGTCCACGATCAAAAATCGTCATATCGCACTACATGCAAGTTAGGAGAACTGGTGACACCAATTTGCCTGTAGATTGGATGTGTGTTCATGTGTGAATATGTGTCTGTCTGTGTTAGCCCTGTTATAAACTGGTCATCCATTCCCTGCCTTCGAGTTTTCAATCACTGTACTTTTGCCACGCCCATTCTCTATATGATGATTGGCCACATTCTCAAATGGGAGCTCACGATAATTGGCCAGTAACTGAAATTGTGATGTACAACACTCAGTCAACACATCAGAGCTTGGCAGTTTCAGACTGTTATAGCATTTAGTTAAGTGTTAACAACTGCCATTAGCAGTTATACTGTTTTTTTTTTTTAATTTTATATTAGTTATTTATTTTCAACAATGAAGGTCATTTGACATAAAACGCGCCAAAGCAATGTGCTGATAATTCCACTGTGGTGACCTATAACACTAGCAGCCAAAGGAGAGAGAGTTACTTCTTTTCAATAGGTAATTTTTACTGTTTATTAAGTAGTCTGATATGAAGTTGATTACACATATAAGAGCAACTTTTACAAAACATAAATATAAATTTATAAATTAGTTCTGAGCATTGCAATTTTATTATTATTATTTTTTTTGCTAACAACTTGTTCATATCAGACTCATCTTAGACATATATAAGGTATGTACAAAACTATAAGTCATAACTAATTGTTACTAACCCTTGTTTTCGCATCAATCTGAGCCCCTCTGTCCAGCAGCAGATGAACCATATTAGTGTTTCCCCTCTTAGATGCAACATGTAGTGGTGTGATCCCATTCTGTATGGACAAAAGAAACAAATATTTAAAAAAAAAAGAAGCAGTCAATATGTTGTCTTTAGAAATTACTTAAAAGTTGAGAATCATCTTATTTATCATCTATGATTGATGTCTTTTTTTTTTAACCTAATGTAGAATCGTGAGCTTTGCCTTGTCCGACAAAAAAATGAAAAACTAAAATAAAATAAATAATTTCCATAACTATATAATTTTAGATAATTGTTAACTTTGGTCTCAGCTCTTATCAGGTTTATGCAAAAATAATTTACAATGACCATTTAGCACTTTTTAAAATCTTAGTTTGTGTATTGCATGCTATTCTGAAGCAGTTTAATTATTAAATACAAGTGCTTGAGCAAGTCAACCTGTAAATGCTATAAACACTCACCCTTGCAGTGAAGTCCACAGCAGCCCCTCGATTGAGGAGCAGTGTTGCGACATTTACATTTCCATAGTGAGCAGCAATATGCAACGGTGTGAATCCACTCTACAAAAAGAATCAAGAAAGGGGACGGGACACAAGAAAAAAATAAAATAAAAAAACATGAGATATAAGCCAACATTTCTGCCATGCTTTAGAGCCAAGATGTCAATAAATACAGATCTGAAAATGCTAACATTGCATATACAGCCATGTTAACTTACAATTAAAAAGCTGGTTTCAGATCTGCAATTAGTGCCATCTTCAACTCCAACCAAAAACTGCAACCCTGACTTTATTTTGTTTTAATATACTATATTAGCATGCAGAAATCACATGTAGTGTCACATAAACGTGTAGAATGGACAGTTATGGAAACAGATTGAGCTCATTGTTGCCTCAAGGGCAGCTTTGGTCCCATGTGAAGAAGTCTGAAAAGAAACCTTAAACTTGAATTTTGACAACTAACACATACATAAACATACACATATAAACTTTAAGAGAGGTTGACTCCTAGACACAGGCATGCAAACAAAAAAATGTGCTAAAATCCACAAATAAATAAACTTAAAAAAAGACGTTGTTAACAGAACATGACAAAATTTCAGATGGCATACAGTTTTAGTATAATGGAAACAAGAGGAACATAATCAATGAATAACACCAAAGAAAACAAAGGTATCAAAAAACAAAAGTGCAGTATGCAGATAATATCAGTAATAAAATCATGTCTGGACTATAAGAAGGTAAAGATTGTAGAGGAGTTTGAATATGTGAAATTCTTGCCTTACCTTCCCATTCTGAAAGTCACGGTCCGATTTAATGTGAAAACATCATTTACAAAAGTGTGAAGAATATATTGACTGTGTGAAACACGTTCAAAGCTGGTGCAAAATCAAAAATGCAATGCAGCATGCGGTGCAGCGGATAATTACATTAAAACCTAATTACATTAAAACCTAATAAAAACCTTGAGTTTGAACATACTTTTGTAACATGTATAATATTGCATTGTGTTGTTAGCATTCATACATCCAGCTGTGTATCACATAATCATTCCATCAATAATATCAATAAAATGCATAATCATATCAAAACATCATAGCAACAACAGTTTAAGAATTTGTATGCCACCTGCAAACATTAAAACATTATTTTTGGTGGATGTATGGATGTTGAAAAGAATGATTAATCCCTCTTAGCACAAGCTATATATATTATATTACTAAAGAGCGTAATGCAATCACACTAATGCGTGCTGGGAGTCAAGCAATTGTTGTTGAAGGCAAATTCATGCCACTGGGGTCTATTTGACCTTTAGGTAAGAGTAATGAAATAAATGGCCATTTCATTAAAGCCATGTGACTGGCTTTCCTAGACTTGGATATATTTCAGTAAAAGCAGCAAGCAAAGCCATTATAGGACAGTGTTGTGCACTTGAATATTTGTATTAAATATATTAGAGACTAATGAATTTTAAAAGACTGCTAATTCTCTTTTTCTATGCATAAAGCATTTACAGTACAAACTACGAAGTGTGAAATTTCTGCTCAGCTGATCATGCAGTACTTTTGCATTAACAGTTGCAACTAATAAATGACTGTAGGAAAAAGGCTGAAATAATCATTCATGATGAGGAGGATTATAGATGTTAGGAAAACAGACACTGTCTGGATTATTGACTTTTCAGCCCGTCTCCGATTATAGTAGCTCAAATTAAACATCAGCAGCAATCACAGCACCAGGTAAAACTTAAAAACATTCTCATTCCATTTTACAAATAAAAATTTCTGATGTGACATATACAAAGGGGCTTGGATGATGCTGTGAATGAGACTAACCAGCCATGCAAAGTTCAAAAGAACTAAAAATGCTGAGTTAACGAACAGAAAAGCTCAATTCTACATGCCAAAAAGTGGACCAGAAATGAATGCAATAAATCAATAGTTTTTATTTGCCAAAAAATGAGGAACTAGATAAATATCTCTACCTCAGTTGTCCTATTGACCATCATCTGTTGCAGCAAAAACAGGGAAGGAAATAGGCTTGTTATATTCCACTCAAACACATTTAGGGCTGATAGGGCTGCATGCAAATTCTGCCAGAGAAGCAAGAGGTCTTCATTTTTCTCTGAGAGACCATATCTATTATCCAGCCTGCCAATAGAAACCCATTCTCAAAGGTATACTAATTCACATGTATGAACTCAGATGACGAATGATATTAGTTCACATGACCACTCAGAGCACATTATTTCAGTAGTACTTACTATTATCACTTTCAGCTGCAAAATAATTAACGCTTGTAAAACATACTCTTGTGAATACAGTAGTTTTATGGTGGTCTTGGCTTAAGAACTTACTTTTGTGTGATATTCATAGCCATCAAAAGACAGGACTACTACCAGAACATAAAATGTGACATTCTATATTTATAGTCTATAAGTGAAATATTGTAAATTAGACTACACTAAAACTTGACAACAGTGATACATTAATATTAACATTTCATATGGCATTTAAGCCAACAAATGTCTAAAACTCCTTTTAAATTATTCACTTCACCACTATTTTGGTTTGAAACTAAAACTAAACTTAACCTGGCACATTTCTCATCATCAAAAACATTCTGAATGCTGCATGTTTTTCTTTGAACTAAAATTAAAACACCACTTATAGAACAAACCATTGGCCATTTTTTAAGAAAAATAAATACCTCTATTAGCATTTCCCAAAAAAACTAAACAAAAAAACATTCAGTCTCAAACCCAAACACTCTGCACACAACAGACATGCATGCACACTTTCACGCAAATGTAGGCTGCGCGTCTGTGCACATTCATTTTGCAAGTGCATGCTGCTTCTGCATATTTACAGACAGTTATGATATACACTAAGAAGTGAATGTTTTTACAACTGATAAAATAGAGTAATGGGTAAGTAGATAAAACAGTGAAACCCGGATAGCGTCGGGATGGAAACACAGGATGCAGGCACATTTATACTGGAGAGAGAAACAGAGAAATGCAGAGAGACAAACAGACAATAGATTTCATCTGGCACAACAATGGTGGACACTAAAAACATCTTGAAACCACTGCAAATCACATACACACAAGACCATAACAAGAAAGTTTTACAAGAGCAATGCGACAAGATGCTGAATCTGTAACGGTCTGTTAGTAGCTATATACATGCAGAGTAGGAGTGGGAAGCTTAAAGTATGAAATGAATCTGATGATTTGTTTCTAATTAGTGCAAACAATATACTTCAACATATACACAAAACTGCTACTTTTTAAATATTTTTCAGAGATTTTCATTAAAACACCATTTATTACAACAAAAATGTTCAATGCAATCTGTAAGTCATTAGTCTGATTCAAACTACAACTGTAGTGACATGCAAAGCATGCAAAATTACGGCCCCCACAACCGCCATCCAACCATGCAGCTTTTAAGTTTGTTTCTTTGTTTTTTTCTTCTTTTTTTTTTATTTAGCTGAGAGATTGGTCAAATGTCTTTGCACAGGTCAGAGATCACAAATTTTTTATTTTTTTTGGCAGAGCCCCTCTCCCATGAGAAGCTGCAAAGTTTACTAAAACATGTATGAAGCAGAATCCTGACAGTTCTGTTCAAATGGAAGTCAATGGAGGAAATACCTTTAATCAGTGAAACATTTAAAGTTTAAAAGGTTGATTTTTTTTTTTTTTACAGTGCTAGCATGCACCTAGTGAGAACAATGACAGATGTGTTGATAGATGTAGTTATCTTTGTATTATTTCAGAGTACCCAGTCTAAAATAATATTCAATTTAGACTGCAAGCATAAGTCTGCTAAAACATGAAAAAGAATGAAGATGTATAAGAACCGTTACCAGAACCAACGTTGGGCCCCAAGCCTAATGCAGAGATTGGTAAATCCCATCAAGTTGGTAAATCACACTCACTGTCATTAATCAATGACATATATCAATATCAATATTCATCATACAAACAAATCTTAATTTTTTCAAATTTGACGTCAAATTTCAATTTGGCTGTCAGTATATATTTCCTTATATTTCCTTCCATCCTTGAACATACTACCCTCAGCTCTAAGTTCCGCCCATATTTACCTTCGACTGAACATCGGCATTGTGGTCATTTTGAAGCAGCAGGGCAGCAGATTTGGTATCATCCTTGCGGGCTGCAATGTGCAAGGCAGGCAGACGTACTTTGCCCTTTGTGTCGTTCTCTAGAAGGATGGACACCACCTGATTATGGCCTTGTTGCAGTGCAATAGCTAGAGGCGTAAAGCCATCCTGCAAAAAGAGAAAAACAAATTTTTAAAATAACGTAAAGGAGAACTTCTCTTCCAGAACAACAATTTACAAATAATTTACTCACCCCCTTGTCATCCAAGATGTTCATGTTTTTCCTTCTTGAGTCGTAAAGAAATTATGTTTTTTGAGGAACGTATTTTTGAGGAACATATTAGCATTTTTCTCCATATAATGGACTGACATGGTGTCCCAAATTTTGAACTTCCAAAATGCAGTTTAAATGCAGCTTCAAACGATCCCAAATGGGGTTGTAAATGATCCCAGCTGAAAAAGAAGGGACTTATCTAGCGCAACGATCAGTTATTTTCATAAAAATAATACAATTCATATACTTTTTAATGCCAAACGCTCGTCTTGTCTTACTCTGCCTGGACTGTTTTTGTTCCGGTTCATGATAGTTAGGGTATGTCAAAAACTCCCATCTCATGTTCTCCCTCAATTTCGAAATCGTCCTATATCGCTGTTTTACCTTTTTTGTTAAGGGTGTTTAATCCTCTTTGCATGTTCACTGTGCAAACACTGGGTCGGTACTTCTGCAGCGACGTAGGGTGATTCTGAAATGATTTTTGAAGTTGAGGGAGAAAATATGATTGGAATTTTTTGACATACCCTAACTTTCTTGAGTCAGAATACACAGAGTTCAGGGAGAGAAAGCCAAATGAGTGTTTGAGATAATATTTTTTATAAATGAAAATAACCCATCGTTTTGCTAGATAAGACCCTTCTTCCTTGGATGGGACCGTTTACAACCGCATTTGGGATCGTTTGAAGCCACATTTAAACTGTATTTTGGAAGTTCAAAAATCGGGGCACCATAGCAGTCCATTATATGGAGAAAAATGGAGAAATGTTTTCCTCAAAAAACATAATTTCTTTACGACTGAAGAAAGAAAGACATTAACATCTTGGATGACAAGGGGGTGAGTACATTATATGTGATTTTTTGTTTTAGAAGTGGACTTCTCCTTTAACCTTGCATTATGCCAATAATCCTGACACCACAATGCTTTCTGGGTACACTTGAATATTAAGGTTAGGGTTTAGGGTTAGTATTTGTTACAGCATGTAGGCAGTCAGCACTGTGATGAACAAGACCAAAAAAATCTTCAAGATCAGTAGTGGGGCTTTTTATCAATTTAAATTATTATTATTTTTTTTTTATTTATTTATGTTTCTTGAGCAGCTTACATACATATTCACAGACATATTCAAATGATTTCTGGAGAATCATAGGGCACTGAAGACTGGAGTAATGGCTGCTGAAAATTCAGTTTTGTCATCACAGGAAACATTTAAATAGAAAAATACATTAAAATAGAAAACATTTATTTTACATCAGAAAAAAAAATCCTAAAAGTAATGTTCAATCAAATCATTTTAGCCTTTGTGAGCATAAGAGACACATTTCCATAATTTTGACAGCCAATGTAAGTGAACGCAAATAGTTTGAGCTAATTAGTAGGCACATCTGGTTGCACATGAAGTTAAAGTTTGCCATTCTATATTGTCAGTCAATTTTAGAAACACTTAAACTTTTTACCTCTGTTGCGGTGCTCTGGTTTCCACCATTCTCCAAAAGATAACGCACCACATCTAAATGGTTTTCTTGAGAAGCCATGTACAGGGGAGTAAATCCATTCTATAAGAGCACAGATATAAATGTTTTTTATTGTATTTTTTTTATTTTTATTTCCTTTTGGTTGGAGAAATTTTGCAAGCATAAATGTCAAACTTTGTCCTACCTGAGATTGTGCATTGATGTCTGCCCCCCTCTTGACCAGGATCTTTACAACCTCTCCTTGTCCTGCTAGTGAAGCAATGTGGAGAGCAGTATTTCCTTTCTGTGAGCCAAACAAACACATTCATCATTTATTCAGACATTTCTCTTAGATTTGCATGCCACAAATGATTTCAGGGATGTGCCCAAAAGCAAATACCATATTCAGAAAGGCATGGATAATGATTTCAAAACAAGTAACAAATTGTAATGACTAATAGAACAAAAATATTTGTTAAATACAGTCACTCCTTGCTCTTGCTGGACAGTAAAGCTGATATTTTAGCTTCTGAATTTGCAATGCAATACTGAGTGTGTAAAATAATTAGCACAAAATTAGCACAGCACGATCAGCCGTGTTGCCATTCCTGTATATGTGTATCTCTCAGAAATCAAGCGTAACATCGACTAAGCTACTTGTTTAAAACCTTCCAAGAAAAACATACAATATAATGTTTCTGTTTAACTGCCTCAGTTACAAAGTAGTGTAATGATAACTTAAAATAATATGATATCAAATAGCCTACCAGTTTGCAACATTAAGCAGTATAATGAACAGATTTTGCACAGCTGAAATAATTGCAAGTGGCTGACAGCAAGTCTTGAACATTCAAGTATAAAAATGGCCGTGTCTGCTCTTACATGCTTTAAATAGATTCAAAATTAAAAACTGAATTATTTATATGCATCTAGCTTTTGCTTCTATTTGTTTCAGGTTTGTCTCAGGACAACGGTCTTAAAACTGCAGTCTATTTTATTGCAGGACCTTACTTTATTTCACTGGGTGTGCCATAAAAGCTTGAGGCTCTACCCTGGATGCGTCAAAGCCACATCCATTTGTCCTTCGTGTCAGAGGTAGCGTGAGCATGTGAGGTATGTCAGAAATAGAATGTACTGTAGTAATTGTATAGTGTGAAAATTAGGCTTTATTAATCAAATAATCATACTTTGTGTGAAAAGGAAGTTTTACTGCTTCTAGTGTTCATTTCAACTGGAAACTGCAGTGATTCATACATATAGGTAGTTTTTTTTTTTTTTTTGGTTTTGCACAAATGTATAGAGGCACGTATTTCAACCAGTGACATTTATTTGGGAAAAAAACAAAACAAAACAAACTCCAAACCCAATTAAGCTTTGAAGATATTTTTAAAGCACACTTCAGGAGTTTGGAAGCTTCTACACAAAATGCCATAAATGATGTATCCCAAAACATTTAACAGGGCTTTTCATGTGTACACGTCTAAGTAGCCTGGAGGAGCCTTAGTGGTCCTGCCTTTCAGCTCTTGTCATACTGACTGAAGAACTATGGCAGTTTATCAGAGAAGGAAAGAAAAGCCTCAAAATGTTCTACATTAAAATGACAAAGTTGTTGCTTTAATACATCTCTAAGTATATACTTGTGTTTAAACATGAATTTAAGCAGCAGCATAGCCTGGAATCACAGCATGAATGTCAAAGCTACAGACACCCTGAAATAAGAACTGACATTCAAATGTCAATGCTGGAATAGAATATTTCCACCCTATCAATTTCCTCTGTTTACAGGTGGAAAGTGTTGTTAATTATCAAGACTATTTTAAGCTATCAAGACAAAGATCACCATGGGAGCATGTTTGATTGGCATCATTTACACAAAGCCATTCCTTGAAAATTCCCTGAAACTTCCCTCACAGAGTGCCAGTGCTGCAGAGCTAGAAACCACTTGTGTTTCAAGCAGCTTCACATGCTTAACAGAAAAGTGATATACAGAGTTGCTAACATATTTTTCAAAGCACAGTAAAATGTTACACTATTATTTCATTTGTAAAACTTAAGTCTTTGTAAACCTTAACACCAGTACCATTTAGGGATGGGCGATATCTTATCATTTGCGAAATACCGGTAAAATTTTCCCATTATTTCCCATAATTAGTCTTCCCGATAATAACGATAAAGTTTACAGCAGCAATCAACATGTCAATTAGCATTGCATTATAAATATACTTTATCCTTATTCAGTATCAGTATTGCTTGAAGAACACAGACAAGCCACATATTGTAGCAGTCGTATGTTTATTGTCAAGTTTCCTCAGTTAAAATTTTTCTATCTGCGTTTTATTAAGCTACAGTGATAACTGGATTAGAGATTTCCTGGACCGTCAGTACTGTTACTTTTGCTATAAAGCATATGTAGATTTTCTGCGCAAGGGCGCCCTCTGGCTTCCAGTGAATTAAACAGTCATTACATTGTACGTCTGTACTCAGTTGTGCTCTATTTTGGGTAAAAATAGGAAAGATAATACTTTTCTCTGAAGAAACAGGATTCCCTGAATTATCGTCACTGATAACGTTATCACAATAATAGCAGAAATTATCATGATAATTTTTTAAGCCCATATCACCCAACCCTCGTACCATTCATATTTTTCTTGAGAAAATCTACCTTGGTTGCAGAATCAACTGAAGACCCCCTGTCCAGCAGCTCCTGGACCAGCTCCACATGTCCTTCCTTTGCTGCCAAGTGCAAAGCGTTAAGCCCATTCTGTGGAGGTCAGAGACAGAAGTTAGTACTTCATTCACTACCAAAGCAAACATAAAAGGGAAGCATCATGAAACAGTTGTAAATGGGGGAAGAAGACTCAAGTATACCTCTTCATCCATTCCCAAGGTATGTTTTCTGTCTTTGAGATTACAAACTCAAAATATGCACGTATTAAAGAGAGCTAAATGTGCCAGGAGCTGTTAAAATGTCAGATTTATCCTATTAAATGCAATGTGCAGTCTCAAAAAAAGTGTTTTATAAAGCGGTATTAATAAAATAAGGAGTGTCACAAGCTAGCAGACGACTACTGCTGGCTACCTTAAAAGACGGTGCAATCTTAAAATCACACAGACATGTGGGACCTCTTTGGCAGCCAATCACTGACACAACCTTTGATAATGCAGTATAAGTACTAGAAATCAAACGTCCTCGCTTTCCACAACCTAATTTGGAAAGCACAGTATGCTTTCATTATGTTATTATTTATAGAAAGACTACCTGTCATAGCTGTGGACATGTCTTGTTCTTTTTTATTATCATTTTCCATATTTTATATTAACAGAAAAGCAATCAAAACTAGAAAATAACACAAATATAAATATTAGAATTATGTGATGTTATGTAGTAGTGATATAAATGTATTAATAGTTTTTAGAATTAAAAAAAGAAAAGGAAAAAAAAAACATTCAAAACCTTTTCCCATATGCTCCTCTCAATCATACATTCAGCCAAATGATGAGTACTTCTGAATATATCATGTGACAAATGCTGTAAACTGTTCTCTAGACTCAGGGGGTGGCTCAACTTACAACTGACTCGTCTTATGCAACCCTACTGCAATACTGGACCGAATGACAAATACTATACTTTGTGATACTTAGACTGTCTTGTATAATTTGTTGATAAATATAATAAAAATGTAAAGTTACTGTTTGGTAAAAAGCCCCAGTATGGGCTGTTATTGTATATTTTAATAGGAACAGCTAGATTAAACAAAACTGTCTGTTTCATTTTACTTGTAGAATGTAGAATTTAAAGGAAATTGTAGAATGTAGAGTGTAGAATTCAGAAGCCCTTGTTATTAGCAACACTGGTGCCTGCTGAGTGAATTGCAGCCAGCAACTTATTTGCTCTGCTCAGTGTTACCTTGACAACACTGCATTTGCATGCAGCATTCAGCACTCCATCAGTTGTTGCAAATAAATACTTAATATTATTTTCTTCAAATGCTGTCTAATTGTGTCTTATTTACTGTTAAACATTTGCAAACTAAACGTGAACACCCTACCTCTTATCCTTCTTAAATCATATTTCCATTGTTGAAGAAAACAAATCCTTTTTGTCACATCCTTTTGATGACTTTTACAGACAACCTTGGAAGTCAGGGAAGGTCTCAATTTTTAGGTTTCGTAACAAGCTGTTCACACATTGGCAATAAAATAGTTATAATTAATACATTTAAAAAATCCTACAT
>JAHKKF010527258.1:12927-23396 GCA_019740295.1 Labeo calbasu
AAAAATCACATTTTTAATCATTTGCCCACCATTATGTATTTGCAAACTCTGTAAAAGTATTAAGAGTATTAGAGTATAGTTTGCAGATTCACTGGGGGGACCCTAGTTCCAGACATTATATATATTTTTAAACCACAGATGCAGAAAATCACATTTTTTAGTGTATGAAATGTAAATGACGTTTGGAGATTATTGTGAGGATAAAAGATGGAAGTCCTCTAAATTTTGAACTACAACTTCATCCCACCTTGAAATTCACTCCCTGGACTCCGTCCCCCTGAGTTTCCCCCATTTCCAACCTAGTTTGGATCATTCACATATATGTCACATTTATGCAAACCACTCTCAATATGAGCTTGGGTGGATGTTTGCAAGGTGTAATAATAAGTCTTCAAAACTCTTGAACAAAAGGTTAAATGCTCACTAAAAGATGTCTGTATAAGCCATTATTCTTTTTTTAAAAGTATGTGATTTTACATAGCTTGTTTAAGCTGGTTTAAATACAATAGTTAATCAGCTTAACTACTTTGGTGGGGTCAAGGTAAAGTTGGCAGACCATTCTGTAGACAATCTCAGATCGGCAACAACACCATGTACATCTACTATGCTACACCAAATAAACAGCATGCTAGCCAAAGGAGAAAAAAGCCAAAAGACATTCGATACTGCAGACCAAATGGTCATGTGCCTGCTGTTTACCACACTAGGCACACACTGTTGCCACAGCAGAGCTGTCAACAAGCTAACATGCTTTGCACGAGGTACGCACTTGATAATAGAGCTCCTTAAAATAGCATCAAACTCTCTGGGTGCATCATAAAGCACAAAGATGAAATAGTGTAAAAAATTAGACTCAAAATACTAAACTTAGCAAAAAAAATAAATTTCTCTTTTTTACAGTGTTGGGTGATGTACTGACATTAAAGAGTTAAGATGCTCATCACATTTTCTTAATGGCCATCGCATAAAGGTCACAGTTATAATACGTTAAGGCATTAAAGATACCTTTTTACTGTCTGAAAAACACCAGAAGAAAGCTGCCCAGAGTCCCTGATCACCTGCATGAATATGCCATTCTCCTGCTGCAAGCAGGTGTGAGGACTGCAGATATGGCCAGAGCAATAAACTGCAATGTCCGTAATGTAACGCGCCAACAGTGCTACGGAGACAATAAATCGGGTGATCAACCTTGCAGTGCCAAACCACGTGTAAGCATATGTCTCCCTCAGACATGCTTCAAAAACATGCCTTGGTGGAAGAGTGGAGCAACATCTCACAGCAAGAACTAGCAAATCTTTTTTTAGTCCAATAGATACACCATAGTACTTAAAGGAGCTGATGGCCACACCAGATACTGACTGCTTCCTTTGATATTGACTAGTTATAAAATGTATTACTACTATAATAATACAATTGTACTTACTTAATATTTTATACATATAATAATATAATATTAATTTTCCACTAGAAGTTACAATACTTAAGTCTCCATGAAAAGCCTCCACAAAATCAGAACTGATCATTCTTTTTTTTTATTGAATATTGAAGTGTTTATTATCTGTGCACCAGGACATTTTAGTGGGCAGGTGCTCAAGTGCAAAAAGAACACCCATTTCATATTTATTTGCAATAAATAAAGTTAGATACTGTTGAAAATTAACACCATGTACTACACTACTGTTGCAAATCAAATGAAATTAGTATCAACAGTATGTATCAAAATCCATTTACACTGTAATTACAATTGCATAAATAATTATATTATATTAATGTTTTAAAAAATTTAATAGGTTATATACCATTTTGAATATAGAAATATGAAATGTTACATAAAAAATGAAATTATTTTATTATATATGAAACTAAACCCACCGGTAGGTGGCGATGTCTAAATAAGTAAATCATAGAATCATTCATTCAACCAATTCACTCAAACTGTCTGATTCATTCATGAACAAACACCACTCTCTTGTATATGCATTTATAGGAGTTTCCCTTTCAGAAACATTTATGAGAGCATAGTATTTAAATCAGAGTTTAGCTCCAACTTGCCTCAACACTCCTGCCAGGAAGTTTCTAGGATGCCTAGTAAGAGCTTGATTAGCTGGTTCAGATGTGTTTAATTGGGGTTGGAGCTAAACTCTATAGGACACTGGCCCTCCAGGACAGAGTTTGGGGCACCCCTGATTTAAATGAATCAGGTAACATGATTTACTAAGGTTTACTGGTATTTGCGCCACTCTTTACAGCCCAAGAAAAGCATGTTTTAACCCATTTTGCACTTGACATGGCTGTGATTGCTGCTCCCAGGAGGAGGTACTCCAGAGAACAGAGTAGGTGTGTTCGACATGAACTACGGCTACAGACGGCGATCAAGAATAGCCGAGAGCAGTCGGGGGCGGAGTTGAAAACGGAGCTGTCAAGTCAGACACTCTGCTCTCGTTAGCGACGCTCTCGCGGTGTTTGCTTACTCTTTTAAAGATTAAGTGAATTAAATGCAATATTTGTCAAATACACAGAGGTTTCAAAAGCGCTTTCATGAGCAACAGAAACACTTTTCATATACTGCTTAATACAGCGCCATATGAACAAGAATAATGTTCAACAGAAACATATTCTATTTAAATAGCAATAAAGTGGGGTGATATATGCTTTTTCAGTGTTTTATGACAAACGTAACTCAATATAACATTGCGACTACAGTAAAAACACTTTTACTGTTCTAAAAGCACAGAATTGTGAGCATTATCAGATTTGAGAATGTTAGAATAAGCCCGAAACACACGTGATCGTTGTTATGCAGTGAATCTGGCCAATCGCAAAACAGCCGTGTCGTCATCAGAGCTCCTGCAGCCGCTCTGAAGAAACTGCACCGGCTCTCAAATCACTATCACGGTACTTTGATGCCACACGTGACAGTCACGAGGCATCGGCACCATCTCAAGTCGGACAAAATTTCTAACCGGCATCCACTGCTTCAAGTCAGAATTTGACTGCGCAGCACTGCGTTAAGTCAAACACACCTAGTGTCAGGAATTCACCACAGCCACCCCCACCATCTACGTCACAGCACACCCGCTCCCAATCACCTGACTACTGATTGCCATCACCTGATTCCACTTTGCTCCACCCTGTATAAGTCCTCAGCTTTTAGCAGCTCATTGTCTGGTCTACCGTTTACACCCTGATGCCAGCTCCAGACCTCTCCTCGCACTCTCAGCCAGACTCTCCTGCAAACTACCTGGATTCCCCGTTTCATTTCCCTACAGACTCATTTCATCCACTCAAATTATGCACAAACTTTCAGATAAACATTCCATTTGTTCAGCCCTTACTTGCACTTCAGAATATCATCATTGTCAATAAAACTCCCTGTTGGTTTGCACCTAATCTCTGTTTCTGGTCTCATCCTTGTAACAGTGTGACAGAAGACCAGACCAAAACAGACTATGAGCACCGGAGCACCTACTGTACCCGACCCCTTCACAGATTTGGTGAATGCCCTCAAGGCGTCTTTGTTACCTGCACCAACACCAACATCTGTCTCAGGAAGTCCCATGGCCATGCCGGTAACATTCTCGGGAGACACGGCTGAGTGTAATGTTTTTTTGCTCCAAGTCGTTCTTTACATCCGGATGCAACCACAACGTTTTTCAACAGAAAGCACCAAAGTTGCATTTCTCATTTCCCTCCTCTCTGGTAACGCCCTTCAATGGGCAAAAGCCATTTGGAATACTAATAGCAATATCAACTCTTTTGAACAGTTTACAACCCATTTTTCTGAAGTTTTCAGTACAGCTAGTGGTACGCTAACCACTTCCGATCAGCTGTTTCGTCTCCGCCAAGGTTCTTCTTCGGTCCATGAGTACATCATCCACTTCCACACGCTGGCGGCGGCTAGCGGCTGGAATGAGGTGAAGCGCTCCTTAGCGCTCACTGCCAAGGACTCAACCCGGAGATTTGCGCCGCCATGGCGTTGTATGATGACACCATCGGACTGGAATCCTTTCAACAATGTACAACCAGAACTTCACAGTGCCTAGCTGCCTGCCAGCCACCTGTAACCGCTCCTCAGTTCGCGTCAGTGGCTGCCTGCCTACCAGCACCAGAACCCATGCAAGTAGACTCAACTCGTCTCACTCGCACTGAAAGGAATCGCCATTTGTCATCTGGATTTGTACTGCGGCAATAATGGTCACTTCATCCGCAATTGCCCCGTCAAATCTCCACGCCCGTGGTAAGTACCATTCAATCTGAAGTTGAAATAAATGATCTAACCCAAATACCAATTACTCTCCATACCTCAGAACGATCTATCCTGTCTCTGCTTTGATTCAGGATCCTCCGGCAACTTCATTTCTCAAGAATGCTTAAATCAACTCCAACTCACCCGTCAACGACATTGCCATGAATATTCTGTGAAAATCATATAGGGAAAATCACTGGGGCATGGGAAGGTACGATATTCATCACCCTTCATCACCTTACAAGTTGGATTGTTTCACAAGGAGGATTTCAAGTATCCCTGTGGCTCCACCTACATACTCCCAAACTCCCGGTCCTGCTGGGACCCCTGTGATATTACCCGATGGAACAAACAATGTTATGATCAGTGTCTGTCTAACCTGCCTCTCCTTCGATCCATCCCAGTACCCCTAGCCTCCACCCAAATCGAGAGTCCAGAACCCAAAGTCTCCCCTGAAATCTCAGTGGAGCATAGGGCGTTCCAGGATGTGTTCAGCAAACAGGCAGCCACGCGCCTACCACCTTATCGGCCATGGGACTGTGCCATCGAGCTGCTGCCTGGAGCCCAATTTCCCAAGGGGAGAATCTACCCACTGTCCATCCCAGAGTGCCAGGCGATGGAGGAGTACATCGAGGAGCCCTCAAATGTTCCAGCTGTTGACCACTGGTTCCGAGTAAGCAAGAGAGTGTGGGACTCCGCTCACCATCATCTCCAGTGGGCAGTCCGTTGTCATAAGAGGTTCGCCGGCACTAGAAGGAGGGAGGCCCACCAATACCAACCTGGAGACCAAGTCTGGTTGTCCAACCGTGACCTGCGCCTCCGGCTACCCTGCCACAAGCTGAGTCCCCGCTACATAGGTACTTTCAAGATCCTGAGACGGATCAACAACTCCTCCCGAAGTCCTGGACCAACCCTCCATCTACACGGTCCATGAGATCCTGGATTCACCATGCCGAGGAGGTTGTCTGGAATATCTTATCGACTAGGAGGGTATGGACCAGAAGAGCGATCCTGGATTGCCAGGGAGGATGTATTTGATCCAGCCCTCCTGTTCGAATTCCATCAGAGCCACCCGGATTGTCCTGCCCCTCGCAGTTGTGGACGTCCTCAGCGTCATATTATGGCTTCGGGAGCCGCCCCTGGAGGAGGGGGTAATGTCAGGCATTCACCACAGCCACCCCCACCATCTACATCACAGCACACCCGCTCCCAATCACCTGACTACTGATTGCCATCACCTGATTCCACTTTGCTAAATTAATATATATAAGTAAGTACATAAGTACATTAATTTATTTAATGCCAGTGAAAAACATTATCCAAACATATTGTTTGTTTTTTTGCAAACGCTAATTAGTGCTGCTCTTGGTAGATTGCATTGGTCATTATGAAAAAGATCTGGCTGCATCTGTGTTCTTTAATTTGCACATTGTCAGTAGACTACCCACAAAACTTTTCACTCCCTTCGGTACTTTTTTGGAATTCACTCTCACACTAATTTTAGTAAACTTTGGCCCTAGATGTTGGTGTATCACATCAAAGTACTGTGAGAGCAATTCGAGAGCAAATGGTTCCATATGCTTTCAAATCACTCTCTTGGTACTTTGATGTCATACACCAACATCTAGGGACAAAGTTTACTAAAATTAGTGTGAGAGTGAATTCCAAAAAAGTACCGAAGTCAAACACACCTATTGGCACCTCTGCAGTGCATTTCAAAGAACTGTTTTTCGGTCCCCTACACCCTTCAGTGCTTTTATTCTGGAGGGCAAACTCTCAAAGAAATGAGGACATACAGTGCCTTGCGAAAGTATTCCAACTGAATAAATGACCTTTTTTTTTCAACATCAATCCACACTCTATACACCATAATGAGAAAGTACAAATCAGATTTGTAACAAGTTTGCAAATTTATTAGAAATAAAAAACTGAAATGATTCCACTGCATAAGAATTCATACCCTTTTCTGGCACAATTGAAATTTAGCTCAGGAGCACTTGTAGATGTTACTTCAAGTGACGTTAAAATGTGGCATGAATGGGTATGATTTGGAAAGGCACACACCTCTCAGAAAAAGTCTAACAGCTGAAAATACATATCAGAGCAAAAACCAAGCCCTGAGGTCAAAATAACTGCCTGTAGAGGCTTACGTCAAGGCACAGATCTGGGGAAGAGGTCAGAAAAATTATTCTGCTGCATTGGAGGTTCACAGAAGCGTGTAGCCTCCATTATCCATAATGGAAGACGTTTGGAACAACTAGGACTTTTCCTAGAGCTGGCCTCCTGGCCAAACTGAGCAATTGATGGAGAAGGAGCTTGGTTATACTGGTGACCAAGAAGCTGATGGTCACTCTATTTGAGCTCCATGATCATATATGCAGATGGAAAAACTTACAGAAAGACAAAAATCACTGCCAACACTCCACCAATCCGGTCTTTATGGTGGTGTGGCCAAACGCAAACCTCAGTGAAGACACAAGAAAACCCACTTGGAATTTGCACAAAAAGGACCTAAAGTACCCTCAGACTGTGAGAAACAAGATTCTTTGGTCTGATGAACCTCAATTCCTATGGACATTTTGCAGATGAGCAAACACTAAAAAATATGTCTTGCAGATGTAAATGCAGACGTCAAATAGACAGCTCCGTGATGTATGTGTGCTATCAGGGTTAGGGCTGTGCAAATAATCGGATGTGATTATCATGCGCATTTTGTCAGCAATGTCGGTTCCGTGATTAGGCGTAAATCTCCGTCACCTGCCGTCAGATGGAAGTGCATATAGTACAAAGAGCCGTGGTTCACTGATAAGCTACGCAATATCGTGTTCATCATCGGAGGCGATACATCTCCGATAATGAACACGATATTGTCAGCTTGTCAGTGAACTACAGCTCTGTGTGAGTGAGTGCTGCTCCATCTGGCTGCACATGATGGAAATTTACGACTAATCATGGAACCGGCATTACTGACGAGATGTGCATGATAATCGCATCCAATTATTTGCACAGCCCTAATCAGGGTTGGCTTGAACACTGTCAAATATTTCCGGAGAAACCTGAAAATGTCTGCCAGCCCCCATCCAAGTTGACAGAGCTTTAGAGGTGCAGAGATGAGGTGAAGATGGCAGATAATTGTCAAATGCAGACATGCAAAGCTTGTTGCTTCATTCCCCAAAAGACTTGAGGCTGTAAAGGTGCTTCAACTAAGTACTGAGTTAAGGGTATGAATACTTATGCAATGTACTTATTTCACAGTTTTATTAAATTTGCAAAATTGTCACAAATCTGTTTTTGGCTTTGTCATTATGGTGTATAGAGTGTAGAGTAATGTGGGAAAAAAGTTGCGTAAAGCAGTTTAACATAAGGCTGCATAAATACATTCACAAGACACTGTAGTTACAGTATAAGCCTTCGAGAATGTAACACAGCATGTTCCTGGGAGAGCAGCTGTTCTGCTATGTTTTGAACTATTTTTATTGTCAAAAGAGTCAAAATGTATTATGTCTCTTTAAAATTTACAGTTAGTATAATTAATGACAGGATAGATGATTTGGTTTGGAAGTCAATGAGCTCGCCGTCAGTTCGGGCTGTGATCGGGGGAAATTCAGCAGCTGATCAGCGCTCTGCAATTTTTATGTGTGAACTACTCAACAACGCATCAAAGAGGCTCCCTGACACCTTGCTGACACCTCGCTGACTTCAGCATCATGTGGTGTCAGGTGTCATGCTGAGCTACAGACAAAGAGAGAGCAAGGCATGGGTTGAGAAAAGTTTGGACATCAGAAATGGAGCAAATAATAAACAACTCCTGTTTCATGTGTTGCTTCGCATCATTCCCGTTCAACTTCTTGATTGTGGTTTTGGGACAAAATATGATTTGGGGAGTGTGTAGAGTCATTGGGTGACAGAGTTGTTGTCATCTCGTGTAGTGTGTGACCCCCTGTTGCAGATCATTTACATAGTGTCACGTAGTGTGAACACCACAACAACTTCAAGACAGACAGCGAGTCATGTGGTCTAAACAGCACAGCGGTCTGCCGACGTTTAAAGTTGTGTAGTTTGAATTAGGTATTATGCTATTGCAATTGCAGACCAAGCTATTAAGGAAGGAGAATGCATTTTGTACTGTAAAGTTTTCTCACCGGTGAATGAGATATAAGGTAATCTGACAGCAATGCATTCAACCCTCTACCAACACCATCTCTCATTGTGTCGCTGATTAGACTCTGGTTTGCCTGTGTGTGTTCATCTGTTTTGGAGGAGGTGTGGCAATTGAGAGCGATTTGCAAGGAGGGTGGGATTTTATGCTTTCAAACCTAGCTTGCTATTGCTAGCTTCTATGAAATTGCCTACCCTACCTTTAATTTATTGCTTATTGAACTGTTGTATAAAACTACTGTATCATCACACTTTGCTGATATTCTTGCTTGTGTGATATTGCTTAATTATATTAAGAATTCAGATTCAACTATAAAAGTGCATGCCAAAATATGCAGACAATGGGACAAAATGGGTAATATGATGGAATGTTAGAGGTGTAGTCAAGACAGAGCTTGAATGTTATTTGAATGTGCAAGACTTCCAATTCATTTGCCATTAACAGGCAAATAACTATAAGAATAACAAGTGCAGTAAACGGTAAAACTATTTGAGAAAAATCTTTCAGGTCTCACAAATTCTTTGATTTTTCAGCATTTTTGTATATTTGAATCCTTTCCAACAATGACTATATGATTTTGAGATCCATCTTTTCACACTGAGGACAACTGAGGGACTCAACTATTACAGAAGGTTCAAATGCTCACTGATGCTCCAGAAGGAAAAGTGCTGCATTAAAGGAACACTCCACTTTTTTTGAAAATAGGCTCATTTTCAAACTCCCTTGGTGTTAAACAGTTGAGTTTTACAGTTTTCGAATCCATTCAGCCGATCTCCAGGTCTGGCGGTAGCACTTTTATCATAGCTTAGCATAGATCATTGAATCAGATTAGACCGTTGGCATCTCGCTCAAAAATGACCAAAGAGGTTCGATATTCGTCCTATTTAAAACCTGACTCTTTTGTAGTTACATTGTGTACTAAGACCGACGGAAAATGAAAAGTTGTGATTTTCTAGGCCGATATAGTAAGCATTGCTTTTTCTGTGGATCACAAATATTAAGAATCAAGCGTATAAACTTTTGAACGGGGTAATTTTTATAAACTCAACTATTATTTTTTCTTGTAAACTATATGTAGATGTCTGTTATGTGTAATATCTTATTCAGGTCAGTACTAAACAAAAAAAAAAACATCCATTTTATATGATCCCTCTTAATTTGGTAAAGTATTTTACATTGTGTAGATTCTGAAAGGTGTATGTAAACTTTTGACCTCAAACTGTATGTGTTTGCAGAACTTTTCAAGTGACCCAGTTGACCTGACACTATTGCATGTTTGTACTATTTGCAAAAGTGACTATTTAAGAGTGAAAGTGTCTTTTTAATCTAACAATCTACACAAAATGTTGACAATCACCAGATTACAGTGTGTTACTTCTGACATTCTGCACCCTGAAAACAAGCGACAACTAACAGCAACAGATGCCTACAAGGGTAACACATTGATCCGCCAAACCCATATGAAAGTTTCTGTTGCTGCTGGTCTGCATCTATCAGTGCAACGTGTCTTTAATTTTTACTATTCTTCTATTCTACTAAATCATCAAAACTATGAATTAATAGTATGGGAATATGTAGGAAGTATGAATTCAAAAAATGTTAAACAATCAAAAGTTTTTTTTTAGTTTTTTTTTTGTTAGCTCTGCACACTGCAGGCATTTTCTCAAGCAACTACATGAAGTGTAGTTTTTTTTATTTTTTTTATTAAATTGTCATAAAGTATATGCCTGTCAATGCTTTTCATTTTTTGTTTTTCGCCCATAATATTAATGTAAATATATACAATATAAAAAATATCTGTATAGAACACTATTTTTATTTGTCTGTATTCATTAATTGTATTCATTTTACAGAGATGGCAGCAGATGTATGGCTTGAGCTGTGTTATGTGGGGAAAATAAATAAATAAATACATACAGTCATGTGAAAAAGTTAGGACACCCTATTGAATTCCATGGTTTTCTGTATTATGACATCATAAAAAATTATCTGGTCCTTGGCAGGTCTTAAAATTTGGAAAATAAATCCTCAGATAAACATCATCACATGACATATCACACTGTG
>JAHKKF010527259.1:0-16140 GCA_019740295.1 Labeo calbasu
TTTTTTGAGGAAAACATTTCAGGATTTTTCTCCGTATAATGGACTGATATGGTGCCCCAAGTTTGAACTTCCAAAATGCAGTTTAAATGCGGCTTCAAACAATCCCAGCTGAGGAAGAAGGGTCTTATCTAGCAAAATGATCAGTTATTTATATTTAAAAAATACAATTGAAATACTTTTTAATCTCAAACGCTCATCTTGTCTTACTCTTCCTTGGATTACATACAAAGTAGAATTATTTATATTTGATGCAAGACAGTTTCCTGACCCGGTAAAGAAAGAGAAGAGGCTGCACCAAACCAACTGAAGTAAAACAAATTGAAATAATAATGAAGACTGTGTCAATATGTTGTGCTGACCCAAAAAGTGCTAGTAAAATTATAAAGGGAACATACAAGATAACCGTGGTCACAATAGTTATTGAAATGAGATAAAACGCTTTTCTCTTCATGTGGTTTTCTTCCCTTCTCTCTCTCCCTCTCTCTCCTGGTCCTGACTGCTTCAGAGCTCTGAGAACAGCCAAACAGCAGAACAACTGAATAGAGAGGAAGAGGAGGAACTGTGCGAACAAATAAATAAAGAAACACAACATGGACTGGAACACTGGAATCATTATACTGACACCACCAGAGATAAAACTTGCCACCCAGACAATAACTGAACAAATCACTCTATATCTGAGAGGTTTGAACTTCAGAAAGGTTACAGGATGAACCACTGCCAGGTAACGCTCAACACAGATCAGACACTGAAACAGAGGACGACCAGTGAAGGCGAGTCCATCCAAGAAACACACAACTATCCAGAGTTTAAATGCAGTTTTAAGTTCATACATGAGAAAAATAAAAACAGATTGCAAACATATGAAGATCTCAAAAACAGCAAGATTGAGATTGAAGAACTCTGCTGCAAGTCCATTCCCTGTTCCTGTTGCTAAAAGCCAAATCATATATGAGTTGATAGGAAAAACCAGAAGCAAACAGACGAGATGCAGTACTGGGATCACACTAAAATTATTTTCCTCTTCAGTGCCGTTGTGAAAGAAGTAACTAGAAGAGTTTGACCCATCAGTGGTGAAGATCTCACTGGAGATGTTCATCTCTTCACTCTGTGCAGTCAAAAAAAGATCTGTGATCTATAAATTAGATACAAGTGTTAGTAAACCAGAACATTCTGGGGCTGTACACAGCAAACATTATCAAAATTACGTGAAATTATACAGATTATAAAAAGAGAACAGTTCTAATCTTCACATGTTCAAAATGCTGTTGTGCAACACATAAAATTTGTATTGTTTTGAACCAAACAGAGAGTAATATGCTTGTTACCTTTTCTGTCTTTATGCTTCATGCAATTTAGCAAGAATAAATAAATAAACAAACAGAGATCTTTTAGTCCCTTATATCATGACTGTCTGCCTTCCAACTCGATCTGTTCATGGGATGAAACTCACACTTTAAAATCTGGGACGTGTCCTGAAACGCTGATATGCAAATACCTGTATTTGACATGCAATTTAAAAACAATTAATCTCTACAGTATACACATGAAAAAATAATTCACAAAATTCACAAAATTTACAGATACTCTTCTGTAACATTTGTTTTGCTTAAAAAGCGGGACACGATTCAGCCTGCAATTTACCTTCTTTTAATTATTTATTATTCAATTAATTATTATTTGTGACCATAGACCACAAAATCAGTCATAAGGCATTGGTTTTTCAAAATTGAGATTTATACATCCTATGAAAGCTTTATAAATAAGCTGTCCATTGATATATGGTTTGTTAGGATAAGACAATATTCGGATCTGGAATATAAGGGTGTGCGAAAAAAAAAAAAAAAAAAAAAAAAAAAAAAACTAAATATTGAGAAAATCACCTTTAAAGTTGTCCAAATTAAGTCCTTAGCAATGCATCAAAAATTAAGNAAGCTGTCCATTGATATATGGTTTGTTAGGATAAGACAATATTCGGATCTGGAATATAAGGGTGTGCGAAAAAAAAAAAAAAAAAAAAAAAAAAAAAACTAAATATTGAGAAAATCACCTTTAAAGTTGTCCAAATTAAGTCCTTAGCAATGCATCAAAAATTAAGTTTTTATATATTTATGGTAGGAAATTTACAAAATATCTTCATGGAGCATGATCTTTACTTAATATCCTAATAATTTTTGCCATAAAAGAAAAATTCATAATTTTGACCCAAACAGTGTATTTTTGAATATCGCTACAAATATATCCATGCTCCCTAAGACACATTTGTATAAAGTCTATAAATGTATTAACAGCAGTTCATAAACTTTGCAAATTATTTGTTGGTACTTTATTAGCCTATACTTATTGTTACCGAAACAATGTAATAATTTTTACCTAAAAGACACAGTGTGATCTTTAAGATTATCACAAGATTGCAAATGCATAAAACATGCTTTGAAGCAACAATAGTAATTAATCTCTGTACACAAGAAAATAAATGAAATGTCTCACATTAAGCAATACGACAAAGTGTCAGAAAAATCACCATTCACCCTAAAAAACCCCCCACCAGCTTTCAATAGCCACCCAATTACAAACACATGGATTTACAAAAAAAGAAGAAAAAAAAAAAAAAAACAATACTGTATCTTATTGCTTAAAAATACAATTTTTAAAAAAAAATATATGACGAAGAAGGGAATCAGTTTCTCACTTTACTCTCCAAAACTGTCCAAAGTGGTTTGATAATATTTCAGTCAGGTGATTGAGCTGACCAGAGCAGATGCTTAAGTTGATCTTGGCGCTCCAGCTGTCCAGGTTTTATGATCATTTTAGCATTTGTGTCTGTGATTTAAGTTTTAGTAATTTCAGCGTCATGGATGTGGCTTTGTGAAGTTCTCTGTGGTTGTTTTTGTGCAGTTAGAGTGAAAATTGAGGTTTGCTGTCACTTTGCGGTCCATCAGTAGTTTTGTGTTTGGACACAATTCTTCTTAGTGTTTGATGGTTCCTGTCATTCGGTGTTCATTCTATTCTTCTTCACAGCCAAATAAAGGATAGTACTAATGTTTGCTTTTTCATTATATGTTGGTACAAAATGAAACATGAGATGATGATTAAAGTAGGATTATTGACATTTGATGAAAGGCAGTTTTCCAACCCGGTAAAGAAAGAGAAGAGGCTGCACCAAACCAGCCAAAGTAAAAAAAACAAAACCAATGGATGATAATATTTTGGAAACTGTTATTGAACTGTAAAGAGCTGCTACAACTATACAGGGCACATACATGATTATTATGGTCACAGTAGTTATTAGAATGATGTAAAATGCTCTTCTCTTCATGTGGTTTTCTTCAGTTCTCTCTCTTCCTCTCTCTCCTGGTCCTGACTGCTTCAGAGCTCTGAGAACAGCCACAAGACAAAACAACTGGATGAAGAAGAAGAGGGAGAACTGTACAAACAAAGAAACAAGGAAAGACAACATGGACTGAAGCATTGAAAACATTACACTGACCACACCAGAGACAAAACTTGCCACCCAGACAATAAACAAGCAGATCACTTTATATCGGAGAGGTTTGTACTTCAGAAAGGTTACAGGATGAACCACTGCCAGGTAACGCTCAACACACATCAGACACTGAAACAGAGGACGAGCAGTGATGGAGAGTCCATATAAAAAATACACAACTATATAAAGAATTTCAACTTCATAAGTGAATTGATTCAGGAAAGACTGCACACATATGAAGATCTCACAGACAGCAAAGTTCAGATTGAAAAGCTCTGCCGCAAGTCCATTCCCTTTTCCTGTTACTATAAGCCAAATCACATAGGAGTTGATAAGAAAATCAAGCAGATTGATGATGACATGTAACACTGAGGTCATTGCAAAACTATTTTCCAAAACAGTGTCATTGTAAAATAAGTAACTGGTAGAGTTTGACCCATCAGTGGTGAAGATCTCACTGGTGATGTTCATCTCTTCCGTGTGCAGTCAAAATCACAGCTGTGATTTATGAATGAAATACAAGTGTTAGTAAACTAGATCATTCTGGAACTGTACACAGTAAACCTGATTAAAACTACTTCAAATAGCACATTAGAAAAAGAGAACAGTTTAAGTCTTTAAATGTTCAGAATCCCGTTCTAAATAACAGAATACTTAATTTTTCGGCCTAATCATCAGACAGTAATAAGCTCTTTACCTTTTATCGCCGTAAAGAGAGAAAAATGCAAATGAAATGATCAAGGTAGCAAACAGAGATCTATGTATAGTCACTTATAGCTAGACAGCCTGCCTTCTAACCTGAACTTTTCAGAAAATGAACCTCGCACAATTTAAAATATGAAACCCTGATATGCAAATACCTGTATATGACATGCAATTTTTAAAAAAAACAAACAATTAATCTCTACAGTCTACACATGAGAAAATAAGTTATAATTTCCACATTACATCATTCAACGAGTATCTGAAGGACATGAAGCCAACTTGACTTTCACACCCTGCTGCATACAAAATACTGGAAACAAATACTCTTCTGTCACATTGGACTTGTTAAAAAACAACAACAGCAGGTGTGCATGATGAACCTTGTAGCACTTTCCACAAATATGGTACACTTTGGTAGCACATGGAAAATTACAGGCACAAATCCCATTAAAGTAAGAACTATACGTGATAAACTACACTGTAAAAGAACAATTTGTTGATTCAATTTAAAATAATTTGTTACCCAGCTGACTTAAAATTTTAAGTTCAGTCAACTCAAAAGTTTAGTCAACTTGAAATGTTAAGTTGTACTAAGTGACAACTTAGATATTTGAGTTCATTCAATTAAAATTTTAAGGCAGCTGGGTAACAAGCCTAGCTTTTAAGTTTAACAAACCAATTTGTTCTAAGTTCTAAGTTGTCTTTTAGTACAACTTAACATTTCAAGTTGACTAAACATATTTGAGTTGACTGAACTTAAAAATTAAGGCTGCAGGGTAACAAATTATTTTAAGTTGACTCAGCAAATTGTGTGTGTGTGTGTGTTTTTATAGTGTATTATAAAATTAACTTAGCATTAAAAGTGTCTATTTTTCCTCTGATAAAAATTGTGATTTTGTCTTGTCCCAAATGTTGTGTGCATACATTTTCAGTTACGCCATTACAAAACATTTTGTGAAACACGAACCTGTAAATATACACTGTAAAAAGTTTTTACCAGTTTCAATTTAAAAACTTAAGTTCAGCAGCTGCCTTAAAATTTTAAGTTAAATCAACTTAAAACTACAAGTCATTTCAACTCACTATAATAAAGTGAGTTAAAACGACTTTTAAGTAGATTTAACTTAAAGTTTTTAAGTTAATTTTTTTTTTATAGTGTATAAATAGACTAACAAATTTAAGCTACTTATTAAAGCATTGCCAAACTTCAGATATTATGTGTCTGAATGACACAACAGAGCATGTTTTATTACTTTTATGTCATGGAATTACATACAGTATACATGCACTTTTAAAAGGATATTTTAAAATCCCTAGATAGAAAAAAAAAAAAAAAAGACTGGCACAGTTGCTCACTAGATGGCAGCACCAAGTTGCAGTCTAACCCTAAACCAAACACTAACAACAAAATCGTTATAAATCAGTATTACATAAACTTTTTATTACACAACAGGATGACTGAAAATGGATTACAGAGATGATTGAGGTAGCATTATTAATATTTGACGCAGGGCAGTTTCCTCACCCGGTAAAGAAAGAGAAGAGGCTTCACCAAACCAATCAAAGTAAAACAAAACAAAATAATAAAGAAGACTGTGTCAGCCTGCGGTGCTGATAAAAAAAGAGCTATTAATATTATAAAAGATATAAGAACACCCGTGGTCATAGTAGTTATTAGAATAAAATAAAACGCTCTTCTCTTTGTGTGGTTTTCCTTTTTTTTTTTCTCTCCCTCTCTCATGGTCCTGACCGCTTCAGAGCTCTGAGAACAGCCAAACAGCAGAACAAGTGAATGGAGAGGAAGAGGAGGAATTGTGCAAACAAAAAAACAAAGAAAGATAACATGGACTGGAAAATATATAAAATTATATTGACACCACCACTGACAAAACTTGCCACGCAGGAAATAACAGAACAAATCACTCTGTATCTGAGAGGTTTGTACCTTAGAAAGGTTACAGGATGAACCACTGCCAGGTAACGCTCAACACAGATCAGACACTGACCAGTGAAGGCGAATCCATCCAAAAAACACAACTTTCCAGATAGTTTCAAATTGATAAGAAATAAAAATAAAAACAGATTGCACACATATAAAGATCTCAAAGACAGCAAGACTGAGATTAAAGAACTCTGCTGCAAGTCCATTCCCTGTTCCTGTTACTATAAGCCAAATCACATACGAGTTGATAGGAAAAACCAGAAGTGTACTGAGGGGATACAGTACTGGGATCACACTGAAATCATTGTCCACTTTAGTGCCGTTGTGAAAAAAGTCACTGGATGAGTTTGACCCATCAATGTGGAGGATCTCACTGGAAATGTTCATCTCTTCACTTTGTGCAGTCAAAAGACACAATTGTGATCTATGAATGAGATACAAGTGTTGGTTCAGTAGAATATTCTGACTCTGTACAGATTAAAACTTTGAATAACCAACATGAAACAGTTCTAGTCTTCTCATTTTCGAAATACTATTCTAAAAAACACATAACATTTTAATATTTTTGGACCAATCAGACAGTTTTTAGCTTGTTACCTTTATCTTTAAAGGTGATATGCTTCATGCAAATTATAAAAAAAATAAAATAATTGATGAAAATGAGCAAAAAGAGATCCATTTATAGTCACCTACATCTGGACTGTCCTTCTTCCAACTTTATCTGTTCATGGGATGAAACTCACGTTTTAAAATCTGGTACATGTCCTGAAACCCTAACATGCAAATATGCATATACAAATATGCATATACATATCAAAGTTATGATGACATCCAAGGGACATCATAACTTTGAAAGACAATTCATCTCTACAGTCTACACATAAGAAAAGTTCAAGGACAAAATTCACAAAAGCCATTCATGACCATCTGAGTGACATGAACCCACAACCACATGCCATCACAGCTCAAAGAGCCACCTGCTGAATACAAAATACTGGAAACAGATACTCTGCTGTCACATCGGTTTTGCTCAAAAACAACATCGGCAGGTGTGCCGAGTTATCTTATTTAGTTTGTTTGAAAGTAAGTCATATTTAAATGCACTGGGAAAGTAAGTGATGAAAGAATTTTCAGTTTTGCATGAACTATCAATTTAAGCGAATGTCAATATAACATTCATGTATGTTTTTTTTTTTTGTCGAGAAGGCCAGGATCCAAGAGATGGGACTAGCCAAGACCTATTTTTTTGTTTTGCTGTATTTATTGTGACATCAATTTAACCTACTTTAGAAAGAAAAGTATCTTTGCCTGGCCTGTCCCCTATCAGAGGACATGGCATTGATTTATCCAACCAACTGAAATAATCCAAAGTCATTATTTTGACATAACAGAAGAAGAAAACATAATAAAATAATTTACATTATTTTACATAACTTATACATAACATTATTTTATTTTATTTTTTTTTACATACTTAACCCTGTCACTCAAGTTACTGCAAAGGAAAAAATACAACAAATATTTTCTTTTAAATTATAGCACATGTACTACATGAAAACATGGATATTTGAGTTGAGTAAACTTAAAATTTTAAGGCAGCATGATCACTTACTTTTTTTTTTAAGTTGAAACAACTTTTTAACTACTTTTTATTGTTTTTATATTATAAATTATATTACAACAAAAAATGGTGGCACCAAAATGCATTATAATTCTAAACTAAATATCAACATCTTTATAAATCAACATAAAAAGATAACTTCTAGTCCTCAGATGTATAGGTGTTTTAATAAATAACATTAGAAATATAAGCAAAACTACTACATTTAAAATTAATAAATAAAAATACAACTCTTGCAATCAAATGTAACTCATACGTTTTTGTAGCAACCAGAAATAAATATCTAAAATGCTACTGTAGGTGATTACTGCAATCTTTTAGCATGATGATAAAGGATGAATAGGCTTCATAATGATCATTAAAGTAGAATTATTGACACTTTATAAAGGACAGTTTCCCTACCCGGTAAAGAAAGAGAAGAGGCTGCACCAAACCAGCCAAAACATAACAAACAGAAATAATAGATAAGAGAGTTTCCATTGAATCTAAGTAAGGTAATAAAATTATATAGGGGGCATATATAATAAGCATTGTCAAAGTAGTTATCAGAATGAGATAAAACGCTTTTCTCTTCATGTGGTTTTCCTCATTTTTCTCTCTCCCTCGCTCTCCTGGTCCTGACTGCTTCAGAGCTCTGAGAACAGCCAAACAGCAGAACAACTGAATGGAGAGGAAGAGGAAGAATTGTGCAAATATAATGACAAAGTACAACTTGGATTGGAACATGAAGACTGTAAAAATAATCCCACAGGAGCCAAAAGTTGCCACCCAGCTAATAACACAGCAGATCACTCGATATCTGAGAGGTTTGAACTTCAGAAAGGTTACAGGATGAACCACTGCCAGGTAACGCTCGACACAGATCAGACACTGAAACAGAGGACGACCAGTGGTGGCGAGGCCATCTAAAACACTCACCACTATCCAGAGAATTCTAAGTTTTGACATGAGAAAAAGAAAGAGAGGTTCCATACATATGAAGATCTCACAGATAGAGAGATTGAGACTGAGGAACTCTGCTGCTAGTCCATTCCCTGTTCCTGTTACTATAAGCCAAATCACGTAGAAGTTGATAGAAAAACCCAACAGAACGCTGAGGAAATATAGCACATTACTTATCTCAGTGCCGCTGTGAAATAAGTAACTGGAAGAGTTTGACCCGTCAGTGGTGAAGATCTCACTGGAGATGTTCATTTCTTCACTATGTACAGTCAAAAAACACAACTGTGATCTGTGAATGAAATACAAGTGTTAGTAAACCAGAACATTCTGGGACTTCAGCAACATTCAGCAAATCCGATCAAAATTACTTAGACACATTAGAAACAGTTCTATAAGCAGATCATGTCCAAAATCATATTCTAAATAGCAGAGAATATATTACATTTATTCCCCATCAAACAATGCCCAAATAAGCTCTTTGCCTTTTGTATCTGTAAAGATGGTGTGATTCTTGTGATTTTGATTTCAAAATTAGCAGAGAGATTTATATCTCTAGTCTTACTTACAGCTGGACCGTCTGTCTTCCAAGCTGATGTGTTAATGGGATGAAACTTGCACTTTAATACCTGGGATGAAACCCTGATATGCAAATACATGAAGCAACATCATATTTGCTTAAAAGACAGATTGTGATCTTTAAGAGAATCACAAGATGTCTAAAACATGTTTTGAGGCAACAGTACTAAGTTTAGTCTACATACAAGACATTAAGTAAAATAATTCATATTAAGTACTCTTTTCTTAGTATTAAGTACTAATTCTTAAGTATTAAGAATTAAAGTTCATAAAGGTCATTCAGGAAAGGTGACATGCAAGCAACAAGACCAGCTGTCAAATACATCCCATGACACCCCAAATAACCACCTGCTTTCAATAGCCACCTACTGTAAATACATACTAACTCATTTACAGATACTCTTCTGTCATTAGATCAACAATTAGAAAAACAACATCAAACTAAAACAACAGATGTGCCTGATTTTCCTCGCAGCGCGTTCCACAAATGACAACACTTTAAAAACAAATGAAAATAGACTATTAGATGTCTTTGATGAACTATTATCTAACATAAACTCAGACTACCACAAAAAGCACAGAAATCTCCCCACATGCTCAAAAACAACCTGCTTTTAATAGACAGCGAATTACAAAACAAAATACCTAAAACTGATACTCCGCACATTCACAAAAACATTAGCTGTAAAGAAATCAAACCAAACAACAGATGTGATTTACCATGCAACACTTCCAATAAAAACAATTTTGTATTTTATCCCTTAAAAATCATAGCTATGTTATGATAAACTATTATCTAAAATAAACTTAGCCTGGTGTAAAAATTAGATGGTTATGAAGACAACAAACCTCTGTATTGACATATTTGAATGTGATTTTTGCTTCTCCAACCACTAGATACAGTATTGACCTTCTCAACTGCATCCAACATCAGACACGAATGCTTATTAAAATCATTTTATAATGTTGACTGTCTTGAATTTATATACATTTTTACAACAGTCGTTTGTTTAATCTAACTATGAACTCATCAAATGATTACATTCGGTGTTGGGAAAAGTTACTTTTAAAAGTAATGCATTGCAATATTGCATTACTCCCTAAAAAAGTAATTAATTGTGTTACTTTTTATGAAAAGTAATGTGTTACTGTGTTACCTTTTCTCATATGGGCTTGCTTCCCTGATAGCACACATACATCACAAAGACGTCTATTTGATGTCTGCATTTACATCTGAAGACGCATTTTTTAGTGTTTGCTCATCTGCAATACATCTACAGGACATTTCCTATCAGATGTCAAATAGACGTCTATTAGATGTCTTTAAGATGTTTATGATTTGGAATGTATGTAAAACTGACATCTCACAGACGTCTGTCAGATGATTGTACACAGCAGACGCTTTCCAGATCAAGCGATCTTTAAAAGACATCTTGCAGATGTACATGTGCTATCTGGGTTGTTTTGTGCCAGAAAAAAAATTATTAAACAAATCTTCTGACATTAAAAAAATAATTGAAACAATATTGTTTTAGGGTACTTTAGGTAAATTCTAGCTAAAACTACTTTTACAGCTGGGTACCTAAAACTTAAACAGTAATCAAAAATTAAAAGACAGAAAGAGATCACTTTTCATTCTCAGATGTGTATGTACTTTATTTGAGTGTAAATGTCATTAATCAACAATTAACATAAACAAAAATACATTATACAAAGTTACATTTTAATGCATTATTTTTTATACCATCCAAAAATATAGTGTAAATAAATGTTTAACCTTGTAATGAGGTTGGATGGTAGAAACTGGATTATAGAGACTTCATAATGATAACTCAAGAAGAATTACTGACATTTAATGAAGGGCAGTTTCCTTACACGGTACAGAAAGAGAAGAGGCTGTGCCAAACCAGCAAAAGTAAAACAAACATAACCAATACACACAGCTGTTTTAGTATTATATATTGAAAAAGGAATAGACATTAAAATCATATGGGGTACAAATTTAATTAGCAGTGTCACAGCAGTTACTAGGATGATGTAAAATGCTCTTCTCTTCATGTGGTTTTCCTCCACTCTTTCTCTTCCTCTCTCTCCTGGTCCTGACTGCTTCAGAGCTCTGAGAACAGCCACGAGACAAAACAACTGGATGGAGAGGTAGAGGGAGAAAAGTCCTGTGATTAAAATAGAATTTAAATCATCCCAGAACACAGTAATAATGATGATCCCAGTGAAAACCAAACTAGCCATCCAGGTGATAACAGAGCAGATCACTTTATATCTGAGAGGTTTGTACTTCAGAAAGGTTACAGGGTGAACCACTGCCAGATAACGCTCAACACAGATCAGACACTGAAACAGAGGACAACCCATGATACCTAGTAAATAAAAGAATTCCTCAGCTATCCAAAGATTTTGATCCCCATAATTGATAAGATTCAAGAGACACCGCATACAAAAGAACATCTCACAGACTGTGAGGTTGAGACTGAAGAACTCTGCCGCAAGTCCATTCCCTGTTCCTGTTACTATAAGCCAAATCACGTAGGAGTCAATAGGAAAACTAAACAGAACAATGATGATATCCATTGCCATCAATGCAAAACGACTTTCGTCCTCAGTGGTGTTGTAAATGAAGTAATCTGAAAAATTGTAGTCAGCAGTGGGGAAGATCTCACTGGAGATGTTCATCTCTTCACTGTGTGCAGTCAAAAAAACAGATGATCTGTGATCTACAGTATGAATGAGATACAAGTGTAAACCAGAACCTGCTGGGACTGTACAGAGTAAACCTGATCAAAACTTTAATTCAAATAACGCATTAGAATAGTTCTAAAAAGAACTAGAACTAGAGTTTTTGTTTTAATTATTTGACTGTTTTACCTTGGTCTTGTGCTGTCGTGATGATTGATTTTTTAAAAAAGGAAAGAAATAGTTGACAACGTTATGCCTGCTGTCACTTATAGCTGAACTGTGATGAAACTTGCACTTCTTTATCAGGCATTAGTCCTGAACATGGAAAACATGCAAATACACTAAGTGGCATCATATTTCTTCAAAGATGAACTGCGTTATGTCATGGTGTTACCACAAGTACTTCAGTACTTTCAAATTTATTCAGACACCTTCAATATTTCTCACATTATCACAGCTTATTCGCTATAGTTTAGAAAATGGTAATAAAATATGACAAGAAATCAGAGTTAAATTGTGTCAGGACAAATTCATCTTGATAATGTCAGATAACTTTAATAGAAAGTTATGTAACAAAACATGGTCAGGTCAAAGTGTCTGAATAATATTTGGTTGAAAATGTATATCAATTTTACTGATCGTCCTCTGTATGAAGAAGTTTTGTGTATAATATGTCACAGTTTACTTCATTTTGCTATCCTCACTTACATAAATGAATTATAGTGTCCTGCACACACTAGTAAAAAATATATCAGAAAGGATATGTGGTCACTGTATATGTGACCCTGGACCACAAAACCAGTCTTAACTCGCTGGGGTTTATTTGTAGCAATAGCCAAAAACACACTGTATGGGTCAAAATGAGTGATTTTTCTTTTATGGCAAAAATCATTAGGAAATTAAGTAAAGATCATGTTCCATTAAGATATTTTGTAAAATTCCTACTGTAAATGTATGAAAACTTAATTTCTGATTAGCAATATACATTGTTAAGAACATTATTTGAAAAACTTTAAAGGTGATTTTCTCAATATTTAGATTTTTTTGCACCCTCAGATTCCTGATTTTTAAATAGTTGTATCTCGACCAAATATTGTCCTATCCTAACAAATTCCTTATTTATTCAGCTTTCTAATGATGTATAAATCTCAATTTTGAAAAAAAAAAAATGATCCTTACGACCCAGGGTCACATATGTGCTTTATTTGTGATTATATGTTACTAATTACAATTAACAAAGATAAACAATACTTACAACTTACAACAATACTACAATGTTACAAAAACAGCTTGAGAATAGATTTTGATAAAATCGGAATGCATAAATTTCAGGAAAAAAGGTATTTAATCAGTTTATCTCTACACATAATTGAAAGTAAACAAGCAATAATTTCAACATTGACAAATAGTAATAGTACATTTATAATTGGTGAGAATATTTCATATTCAACTTTTCAGATCATATTCTAGATTTAGACTTATAAATACAGTAATGAATTTCCTTTGAGCTATATTATAACAACAGCATAATGTCAATTATGCATACATAATTTTATGTATGTATGTATCAGAGCTCGCTTTAACTGAAGTTTTTTTAACAGTGATGGAAAAATCTGAAGGCCGTCCGTCACTTTGACAGGTTACACCGAGGGTGATCTATTATAACTTCTAACTGTAATTGCCACTCCCGTCCAGTTGGTGGTGAGTGTGGTCCATTATAGCAGCAGAACACTGGATCCAGAACAAAAATGAAACTGTCACAAATCTTTTGCTATGCATTTGATTATGTAGAGCTTGCTCATATCAAAAGTAACACAAAGCTTAACTTATTGCGATTTTTATTGTATGGGAGGTGCACTATGTACTGTTCATTCATCAACTGAAAACAACATAGACCAAAAAAACGATTGGGATTTACGAATCGATATTGGTTCATAAAAATGAGAATATATTAAAATCGCTGTAACTGCTGGGTATGGTGTTGAACATGAAAAGCTACCAGTCTCATCTGTTCTCTTAACAAATGCCTTTTATTAAGAGAACACAATTAAAGGTTTATAATTAAAAATTAAAATGTGAACACAAATGAAAGCGATTAAATGTGTTATTATAATTGAAATATGAAAATTAAAATGAGGGGTAATAATAGATTATGACGGAATTTTTACGACCCTGTCTGTCAAAATGACGGACCATGTTAAACGCAACCTCTGGTATGTATTTTTATTTATTTAATTATTATTATAATTATTTTTTATTTTTTAACACAGTTTCCCTATGCGGTAGAAAAAGAGAAGTGGCTGCACCACACCAGCCAAAAAGAAACAAACATAACCAATACTTAAGGATGCTCCTGGATTTCCTCCTAAACTAATAAGAATGACTGAAATCGCAAAGGGAAAAAATATAATTAGCATGGTCACAGTAGTTATTAGAATGATTAGAAACGCTCTTCGCTTCATGTTGTTTCTCTCTCGCCCTCTCTCTCCTGGTCCTGACTTATTCAGAGCTCTGAGAACAGCCACAAGACAAAACAACTGGATGAAGAAGATGACGGGGAACAGTCCCAACATTGAAATAACATTAAAATCAACAAGAAAAAAGATCCATGTCATAATATTGATCCCACCAGAGACACAAATTACCACCCAGGCAATAGCTGAACAAATTGCTTTGTATCTGAGAGGTTTGAACTTCAGAAAGGTTATAGGATGAACCACCGCCAGGTAACGCTCAACACAGATCAGACACTGAAACAGAGGACGACCAGTGACGGCAAGTACATCTAAAAATCTCAAAAGATCTGAAAGAATTTCACATTTATAGCTGATGAAAATCAAGACAGATTTCAAACATAATAGGATCTCACAGACAGCAAGGTTGAGACTGAAGAACTCTGCTGCAAGTCCATTCCCTGTTCCTGTCACTATAAGCCAAATCACATAAGAGTTGATAGGAAAACCCAACAGAATGCTCATGATATCCACAGCATACACCGAAAACACAGTTTTCCCTTTAGTGTTGTTGTAAAAGTAGTCATCTGTAAAGTTTGACCCATCATTGGTGAAGATCTCACTGGAGATGTTCATCTCCTCAGTGTGATCTATGAATGAGATACACGTGTTAGTAAACTGTACGGAGTAAATCTGATCTAAACTACTTTAAAACTATTTTACCTCTGGTAAAGGTAATGGAAAAAGTCACTTACAGCTGGACTGTTTGAGTTGCAAGTTGATCTGATAATGGGATGAACCTTGTACTACATTATCAGGCGTGGATCATGAAATTTTACTGAATAACCCTAACAATGAACATACACTGCATTATATAGTAGTGTTATCCCGAGAGTACAATCATAAAAATGTCTTCAATCAATTCAGATGGTGGAAAAAAACAAATCATTAGTCATTAGGGACCAGCTGGATGGATGATCTCACAAAGAGCCACCTGCTTTTAATAACCATCTATTTGCAAAAGAACTCAATAAAAATACTGAGAACATGTGCTTTTTGAAAAATCAAACTACAAAAATACTATATACAATCTCTGTAACCCCCTACAAATTGATTTGGGTCTGTTTCACATTGGCATCAAGGAAATAAACTGAAAATATGATTATGCATGATTTACATTTTTTGTAGTATATTCCAAATACTATTATTTAAAATAAAATCAACCTACCATAAAAGAGCAGTGTTGCCAAGTCTGCTGTTTTCATTGTTGCCACGGGTTGTTTTTCATGTCTGCGGGTTGAAGCGACCCCAATAACGTGGTATTTAGCCCCTGGAATGCTGTTGTTACTAAGGGAATCTCGCCAAAAACATGTATTTTACTACTGGGAATGTGTTTTTTTTACCAGGGGACCCTTCTCGAAATGCCATTGGGCTACTTTTAGGGTAGTTTTGAGTAGCAATTGGGCGGATTTTGTTGTGAAAACTTGGCAACCCTGTAAAAGAGTTTTAAACACATTAAACAGTAAACATAGTGGACAAAACCCAAAAATCCCTATCACACACTCTAAAAACTGCTGGGTTAAATGGGTAAAATATGGACATACCCAGCGGCTGGGTTAAACATTTAATACCCCATAGATTCTCTATGGGGTTCAGGTCTGGTGAGTTTGCTGGCCAGTCAAGCACACCAACACCATGGTCATTTAACCAACTTTTGGTGCTT
>JAHKKF010527261.1:0-22194 GCA_019740295.1 Labeo calbasu
CTTTTGTGTACAAACTTTTGGGGTCTTGGCAAATTTAAGCACAGTTTGAGACACAGTTGAGATTTCTTCAGGAACTCTACAGGGTACAGATGTGAGATTACGCCATTTGACTTTTAAGAGCCTAATGTTACTAATTGTCCCTCTCTTTTGTTTCCAGTGTTTTTCTCATGAATGAAAATCAGTTCATTTTCTGAAGGGCAGTCTAAAGCTTGAATTATTAAAGTGTGGTTCATTCAGGAGCCCGATTACTATATCTGCGGCTCGGCGTGGGCCGACGGATTTACTGCGTCTCTTGCTTTGTCTCCTGCTTTGTCTCCACGCTTATTTTACGATTCTTTTGTTCTGACAGTGACGTTACAGTCTGGGTTACGACAGCTGCATTGTGCTGATAGCCAATCCATGAACAGACGTTGCAGTTAACATGTTGCTAAGATAAACACGTAATACTCCACAAGTACAAATGAAAGACATTTGACATGAAATATTGTGTAAAACAGACACTTTTGAATTAGACAAGTATCAGTGCTTTTTCATGTAAGTATAAAATGCATTTAAAATGTCAAAATTTCTTTCACTGCTTGAGCACTGTTGCAATGCATTAATATGAGAAAGATATGCATATACAGTTGAAGTCAAAAGTTTACATACGCCTTAAAGAATCTGCAAAATGTTTATTATTTTAACAAAATAAGAGGGATCATACAAAATGCATGTTATTTTCTATTTAGTACTGACCTGAATAAGATATTTCACATAAAAGACATTTACATATAGTCCACAAGAGAAAATAATAGTTGAATTTATAAAAATGACCCCGTTCAAAATTTTATATACACTTGATTCTTAATACTGTGTTGTTACCTGAATGATCCACAGCTGTGTTTTTTTAGTTTAGTGATAGTTGTTCATGAGTCCCAGTGTTGCCAAGTCAAATTGGGCTACTTTAACACTGTTGCCCCGGGTTGTTTTTCATGTCCGAGGGTTGAAGCAACCCCAATAACATAATATTTAGCCCCTGGAATGCTAATTTTACCAGGAGTAGCAATTGGGCGGGTTTTGTTGTGAAAACCTGGCAACCCTGATGAGTCCCTTGTTTGTCCTGAACAGTTAAACTGCCCACTGTTTTTCAGAAAATTCTTCAGGTCCCACAAATTCTTTGGTTTTTCAGCATTTTGTGCATTTCAACCCTTCATAACAATGACTATGATTTTGAGATCCATCTTTTGACACTGAGGACAAATGAGGGACTCATATGCAACTATTACAGAAGGCTAAAACACTCACTGATGCTTCAGAAGGAAACATGATGCATTATGCGCCGAGGGTGAAAACTTTTGAACAGAATGAAAATGTGTACATTTCTCTTATTTTGCCTAAACATTTTTTTTCCCCATTTAGTACTGCCCTTCAGAAGCTGCAGAAGATACTTGCATGTTTCCCAGAATACAAAGTAAGTTAAATTTACCCTGATCTTTAAATTCGAAAAGTTTTTACCCCCGGCTCTTAAGGCATCATGCTTCATTCTGGAGCATCAGTGAGTGTTTGAACCTTCTGTAATAGTTGCAAATGAGTCTTGTAGACTATATGTAAACATCTTTTATGTGAAATATCATATTCAGGTCAGTACTAAACAAAAAATAACAAGCATTTTGTATGATCCCTCTTATTTTAGTACAATAATTACAATTTTGCAGATTCTGCAAGGTGTATGTAAACTTTTGACTTCAACTGTACCTCAGAATTTGGTGAGAACATGGCATCTTATGAGATATATTAAAAGGCAAAATATGATATATGATAAAAATATGATTTTAGCTGAGTTCAAAAATATGAATAAAAACTTCCTATCATGTCATTTTCTAATTATTTGTATGTTTTATACTTTAAAGCGCTCGTCAAAATAACAAAAGCAGTCAAACGTTTTGAAACTGCACATCATATTTTGTGAGAAAGTGTGATGTGCTCGAGCGCTATTTTTGGAATCAGCACCTCAAAATTAGTAAGAAACAAGAATTGGATTTCAGTAAGCAAACATGTTGTCAATGTGTTATATATTTTTACACTTATTTTCTGTTTTTAGTTCACCAACATTTACTAACAAACAAGCTCAAGTGAAATCTGTAACTGCTGCATAATGCATTTTACTTATGATGCAGCCTTCAAGCCAAATCACTAGATTTTGAAACAGAACTGAGGTGTGGAAACTAGAACCATTTTTGGTCCCCAAAGAACCTTTCAGTGAACAGTTCTTAAAAGAACCATTTTTTAACCTCTTGTGGAAGTACACTCCAGTATGAACTCTAACCTGGTGAAGCGCGCCAATGTCCCGAGCCCCACAATTCCTGTTAGGCCATACAAGCAGATCAGTATGGATCCAATGATCACGTCAGCTCTCAGGACGTACGACTGCCAAATGACAAAATAGAGCGCCAGCAGCACTGTGGCACCTGTTGCAATGAGATTTGAAGCTGTGTAGCTCTCACTCTCCTGTAGGTTCCCCCTGATCCCTGAGAAAGAGAGGCCAGTGAAGTTTTTTTTACTCATAGACTGCTGAAACAAAAACAAGCTAATGCCAGACTTACCCCAGTACACTCTCAAGAGCTCAAGACTGGCCATGAGAAACAGTAGACACACGTCTAAAGCGAGTCTGTCGCTGGGATAACTCAACACGTAAGCTGTCACAAAGATAGAATAAAAATCACAAGTTAGTTTAAATCGAATCATATGGATGCTTGAGCAATTGTACTAGTGATGAATGACTAACCAAACAACACTAATGACTCCAAAAGACATTGCAAAACAGTTTTTAAGGACTTGAGAGGAAGGACTTACTTTTGTAGATGATCATGGAGAGAGTGGACAGGAAGTAAAACACACTGTAAACTGCTGAGAGATACAGCAGGATTTGGAGCAGCACAGATGAGAGCTGGTGTTAATTAAGGCTTAAAATGTGAAAAAGCATTCTTTGGAGTAGCTTATGCATACCTGAATAGGCTACTATGGTAATTGTGATTATTAAATAATTTTAATGAATTTTAATTGAGTTAAAAACAGGATGCAAAACTGCATTTTAAAGTTTAATGTAGGGAAGAATGAATATTAATTGAAAAGAAAGAAATTCATAGAACTGTAATATATAAAGAATATATAACTAGTAAAAATAAATTTGCCAAAACAGGCTTTGAATATGACAGTTATAGATAGATAGACTTTTTATATGTATTTATTGACCAAGCTGAAAGAACATTTCATTTCCCAAAATGCATTACCTGTGTTAAATTGCAACTCAACAAACTGATCTTCCGGTCATTGCGATTCAACTTCCTGTGGAGTGTTACTTGTAAGTCAAATATCGCTTTGTCCTGATCATTATTTCGATCTTTTGTTCTTCCATCCATCCGTTCGTCGTTCAGGAACTGTGTTGTTAAGTGAATATTCAGAAAGGATACAACATTGGTGTTTTTGCCTAAAAGAAAAAAAAACGAATTAACTTACACTGGACATCCTAAATCAAAACAACCTGTAAGAATCCAGATATGTTCACTGCGGACGTATTAAAGCAAATATGTTGCACAATGGCTTAAAATGCATGAAATAACAAACATATATTGCACTTTCATAGTGTTTCATATTGAAATATAATATTCCGGTTTTCTATACAGCATAGGAACGTCGACAGGCAAATAACGTTGTTAAACCACATAAATAACGATGAAATATTGTAAAGCATTAAACAGATATTAGGAAAACGTAAAGATTTCAGTATAATATGATTAAAACTGCATTCATTTTGACCGATAAATACAGTATCTATGGCAACGACGCGGGTTACCTGCCTGTCCAATCGCCATCTTGATTCGGTTCCTCTTCTCCGGTTCGGCCAGTCAATGGTCTCTAGCGCGCCCTAGTGAACGGGAGTGACGTCAACGCCGGACATACGTTAGGCAAATATAACACAAAATACATTAATAATATGCTGTATTTTACAGAATACAAATTCTTAAAAAGGAAAGTTGTAAGAAATTTTTAAAACAGTCTACTGTTTGATGATTCAAAAAGTTTAGATTTTAGTGTATAAGTTTGTTTATAAATACATTTTATATACACTACCAGTCAAAAGATTTTTCATATTTTTTTAAAGAAGTCTCTTCTGCTCACCAAGCCTGAATTCATTTTATCCATACAGCAAAAACAGTAATATTTTAAATAGTTATACTATTTAAAATAACTGTTTTCTATTTGAATATATTTTAAAATGTAATTTATTCCTGTGATTTCAAAGCTGGATTTTAGCATCATTACTCCAGTCACATGATCCTTCAGAAATCATTCTAATATTCTGATTTGCTGCATTTATTATTATTATTGTTGTTGAAAACAGCTGAGTAGATTTTTTTCACGTTTCTTTGATGAATAGAACATTCAGAAGAGCAGCATTTATCTGAAATAGAAGTCTTTTGTAACATTATATGTCTTTGTCATCACTTTTTGTTCAATTTAATACATCCTTGCTAAATAAAAGTATTAATTTCTATAATTTCTTCCCCCAAATTTCTTGAACCCCAAATCAGTATATTAGAATGATTTCTGAAGGATCATGTGACACTGAAGACTGGAGTAATGATGCTGGAAATTTAGCTTTGATCACAGAAATAAATTACATTTTAAAATTATTTTAGTTATTTTAAATAGTAAAAATATTTCAAAATTTTACTGTTTTTGCTGTACTTTGGATCAAATAAATGCAGGCTTGGTGAGCAGAAGAAACAACATATTTAAAAAAAAACATTAAAAATCTTACTGTTCAAAAACTTTTAACTGGTAGTGTGTGTGTGTGTGTGTGTATATATATATATATATATATATATATATATAATTTCTATTTTAATTAATAAAAATGTTCTAATAACTTATGTGGATATAAAAGTGGTCAGTAATCAGGCTCAAATATTATAAATTTAATTATTAAGCAATTATTATGAATTTTAACACAAACAGGATGCAGAATTGCAAATCAAATTTCAATGTGAGGAAGCACAATGAATATTAGCTTAAATATATATTTTTTTTTTCTGTAACTTCTTTAAAATATTGGCATAACAAAAGCTTTGTTTGAAGGTTTTAAAAATTAATTTAAAAGACTAATCAGTACCAAAAAAAATCCTGTATGGGTTTATTATTGCAAATTAGTTTGCAAACTTGCATTGCTTGATACGTGCAACTAAAAAATACTTCATACACATAAAATCACTCAGTTTTAAAAATGTCTGCAGTAATCACACACACACACACACACACACACACAAATAAAAACATGCAGATCTGTGTAAAACAAACACACGCACACACTTTATAATGTGCTGGAATGTATGATAAGACACATTGGACAGTATGTAGTGAAAAGACACACCTGTTGAAAGCAAAAGGAAATTCAATCCCTTTCTTTTGTGTGAAATATAATCTGAAAATGTAATGGTAATGGATTCTGCTTTGTTTTAGCAGTAAAAAAAGCACAGCGCAAGGCCTAAATCAGCCTACAAACCACAGTGTCTGACAGTCATCATTTGGTTATAGATTAGCTTTACTGAATGACATGGTCTCAATGACTTTAGTCAACAATAGCTGTATACAGCCGGAGTAAGACATGCTGTAACTTCACAAACACACACTCCCATGTAAACACACGCGCGCACACACACATTTATTGTGGACAGGGTCACATGTGTGCGGCCACACAGCTACGCTCACATTTAGACGAAGTGCATTAACACAGCCAGATGTTTCTTTGTCTCTGCAGCCTCAAGCTCTCTTTTTCTCGCCTGCGTCCTCCCAAACAATCCACACAGTGTGTCGTGGGAAGAACGGTCGTGTTGTTCAGGTCAAACAGAGGAAAAAGGAGAGCTAGAGAAACAGAGAGAGAGAGAAAGATGCTCCAGCTGTGAGTAAAAACAACAAAACTGCATTTGATTGGGAGGGGGGTCGGACGGACACAGGGTCATTGTTTGTAAAGAGGTCGCGGATAAAGAGACGAGAGAAACAGATCACTCAGCTCATGCAGTGATAAATGATGGCGTTACACCTCATTCATTCACAATCCCTCAACCAATAACACCTCAACCAATAAATGCACTGCTACAATTTGCCCCACAATATTTTATTTATTTATTTTTATTTTATTTTATTTTATTTTTTTGTAATGTTTATAGTGATATATATATATATATATATATATATATATGTGAAATATATGTAAAATATATCTTTTTTTAGATCTGAACTTTGGAGCTATTTCGCGAATCTTNTTCACAATCCCTCAACCAATAACACCTCAACCAATAAATGCACTGCTACAATTTGCCCCACAATATTTTATTTATTTATTTTTATTTTATTTTATTTTTTTTTTTGTAATGTTTATAGTGATATATATATATATATATATATATATGTGAAATATATGTAAAATATATCTTTTTTTAGATCTGAACTTTGGAGCTATTTCGCGAATCTTTTGATTCAGATTGGAACTTTGAGGCGCGAATCGTAAATTGCAAATCATTTGATTTAGATCAGAACTTCGGAGCAGGTACGTGAATCATTTGCGAATTGAATCATTCGCGAATTGCAAAATACCAATCTGAAACAATTCGCAAATTTAGATCGGAACTTCAGAGTGGGTTTGCGAATTTTTCGATTCAGATCAGAATTTTGGAGTGGGTTTGCGAATCATTTCGTGAACTGAATGATTTGCGATTCCCGATCTAAATCAAGAGAATCGCAAACTATTAGATTAAGAATCGTGATCGCCCGAGCATGAATTGGTTTAGATCCGAACTTCGGAGAGGTTTCGCGAATCGTTTCGTGAGTCATCTAAAATGATGATTCGCGAATCATTTGATTTAGTTCAGAACTTCGGAGTGCGAATCATTTGATCTATAGATCCTAACTTCGGAGCGTGTTCGCGAATCATTTAATTCAGACTGGGACTCTGGAGCGCTTAATTTGTTAATTTGTGGTTAGCCTAGTCTAACTATAGTAACCATGTTTTTTTTTTACCTGAAGAAAATGTAGAGATGCAATTTTCACAGATTTAGGATTAACGGAACTTTGAATAGTTTTCCATGTATTCGTTTAGATCAAATTTGAATATAGAAAAGAGAGATTTAGAGCCAGATTTTTATTTAATACATGTAAAAATTTAGCTAGCTGAAAACACAAATGAATAATAATTATTTTTTCCTACATTTTCTTTCAAATAGTCAAACTATCCAAAGAAAATATCTTTAAAACAGAAAGAAAAGTCACTTACAAGATGAGACTGGATGAACATTAAAAAATCTGACCAAAATTTCTCTGTGTGGTACATTGCCAGAACAAGTTAATGACATCTTCCTCAAAGAGGAATATTGCATTATGATTACAATAATATAATATATATCGTATTATTACGTCCATCTTTTTGTGAAATTTTCATCAACTTATTAATCTGTTGCTTGATCTTTTCATATTTTTAGATTTTCAAGGGCATAGAATTTAGTAAGGACTACATGTCGCTAACAATATCCAGCGACTAATTTTTCCCTAGCAATAATTTTGATCAAACAGTTGAATGTCTGTTGTCTGCTGCAGTAACCTATTTAAAGCAATAACATCAGAAGAAATAAGAAAAATAAGAGAAATCGCTTAGGTTTTCAAAGCAAACATAATTATTTTTCAACAATTAATTGCTTAGTTGTATTAATGTATTAGCCTACACCTAGGTTTATGTGTCTGTTTATTTAACTTTCTTTGTTTATGTACCTGTCTCGTTTCTGTTTTGGGGTCGCGTGTTGCATCAATGTCGGAGTTTTAATTTAACAAGAAACCTAACGCTTGAGACGACATGTCTCTTTAGTTGGCCTGAATGTTCACTTTCATACGGTAGAAATAGCACGGCTAAACCGGAATGAAATTTCTTGTCAAAACTAGATTTTGGGGGGACATTTGTCTTTCCAACTGCGCTTACTTGTGGAGCGCGCGCGCACGGCGCGAGTACAGCGAGAGCGCGCAGAAAAGGACGTTGAGCGCGTTTGACTGAAAGGGGCTCGAGCGCAGCTCCGTGCGCGCAAAACCTGCTCACAGTATCGTTTTTACCGAATTAAAAATATTTTCCAACTTCAAATGATTGTTTCTCATGAAACAAGTCTGTAATTATGTATCGCGGTTACAAATAAACGAAATCATCGGGGAAAACTGGAATATGCCTCCACCTGACATTAAAAGGTAAAATCTCCTCAAAACAGGAATCTGTGTTTTACGCAAGAAACCGAAACAAGTGAACTGCAAATTATATTAATTAATAATCCAGAGGAGATATTGATACAGAACTCGTTCCGAAAAATTCAGCGGCTTGTTAGTATATAAAGGTAATTGTGTGTCAAGTTGGGATGATGAGAGTTTGAAGCGCAAGCGACTCCCGCCGGAGTCCGTTCATGTTCATGGAGTTTATAAGCGGGAGCCGCTAGAATGGAAACCGTGATTGATGAAACGGAGGCCTTACAGAGATTCTTCGAAGGTAAGACAGTTCATTGATCACCTGCTGATGTGACAGTTCAAGAATATCTTAAAAACATTACTGTACGTTGCTTGTAAGATCACTAGTTCATCCCTACAGTCATGGATCAGATGGTAATACCATCGTACTTTGATACAGTTTCCATATTCAAAAGGCTGATTTTATATGTTTAAGTTAATCTACATTAGGTTACACCGATAAAAGTAAGTGAGGGTCACATCAACCAAAATATTTTTAAAAATGTCATGTCCAAAAACATGGTATTACCATACGTGTTGATATTGTTTTGGTATACGTCCAAAAACATGCTGGTACTTTCTGTTCCTTCTTGCTTGTGACGAAATTAAAATTTGACTATATACTGTGAGTTTACATAGTGTATAAAAAATATCATAACATTTATTCCTGTTCGTGACCCTGGCTGTGAACAGTGTTAAACAATGTTTAAAAGTAATGCATTACAATATTGCGTTACTTCCTTAAAAAAGTAACTAATTACGCTACTTTATGGAAAGTAATGCGTTGTTACTTTTACGTTACTTTTCAAATCTGGGCAGGGCTTGCTTGTTTGTTTTTAATATAAAAAAAAGTTATTTTACAAATGTCATTTCATTTTTCAGTTATTAGTTTGATTGAGTTGGATCATCGAAGGACAGCAGCAAAGACACTTAATGAATTGGGATTAAATACATAAAGGATACTTGTGTTATTTGACATTTAATTATTGCAAGTTTGTGTCATATTCTGAGTTTGCTTTTCACTTTTGAGGAACACTGAATCTGTAAATGCATTTTCACATTTAGTATAAACCTACAGTAACACTATGTTTAGAGCTGTCTGTCAATAAATGGGAAAACAAAGTAACTGCCGTTTATTTGAAAAAGCAACTCAGATATTTTCTTCTAAATTACCTGAAATGATACAGGAAAAAAAACCTTATTATTGATGGTTGTTCTTGAATGTTCCACACTTGTTTCTCGGTAGTCAAAGCTCAATATCATTACATATTCCAGTTAAAGTACTTGTTAACGTCAGGTATGTATTTTACCACCCCGTATCCACTGGTACAGTTCTTGTTAAGGACTCATGTTTGAAACATTACTCCTGTGTGATTTAGCAGGATTAAGTGTGTCATGCTGGATTTTTTGGGGGGAGAAACACAGAAAGCCACCGATGAGGTCAGACGGGCAGAACGCAGTGAAGGAATGTTGGGGAAGGGCAGAAAGGTGGAGAGGTTTTCGCAGAGAGAGGAGATGATGTACGGATGCAGGGAGCAAAGGATGGAATCCAGAGGAGAGTGAAGGAGGGGTTTGAGGAGAAACACTGGGAAGGACAGAGGAATGTGATAAATGGTGTGTTTGTAATGGTTAAGACAGAGACATTGAGAATAGGAGAATTAAAGAGAGGATTGGAGAGGATGGATTAACGAATAGATAGCTGGGGGTGTTGGGCAAGAAAAAAAAAGGAAAATAAAATGAAAACAATAGGATGAAGCAGATGTGATGTCCTCTGATTTATCTATGTTGTGCGGTTGGTCAAAATCAAAAGAAAGTAATGAACAAAATGTTATTTTGAAGATTTATTGCATTGTTTAGTGAGAGTTTAATACACTTTATCAAAAAAAAAAATTATGGAAATGGAAAAAAAGTCTAATTGTTATTAATATAATGTAAAAATGCACTGCAATATTTTAATTGAAAAATACATGACTGCAGAATTTGCCTTTTAAAAGATGTAGTATTTTTAATTACAGTTTGTTTTGTTTTGTTTTAAATTACGGTAATGAGAATCACTATGAGACTAATGACAATTGCAAAAAAATCTCTATGCATTGTGGTAATGACAGGTTGGCTTTTTTAAAATTATAGTAATGAGAATCACTATTGAAAATAATGAGGATTACAAAAAATATCTAGATGCAATTTGAGTTTCTTAAATAAAATGTTCACAGTAATTTTAAGTAATATTTTTAATAATATTTTAAAAATTGAAAATAACTATTGAGAATAATTACGAAAAATATTGAATTACATTGCGGTAATTTAAAGAAATTACAGTAATTAGAATCACTATTGAGAATAAATAAAATAAATTGAAATAAAAATGAAAATAAAGAGAATCATAATTGAGATAATGTGAATTACAAAAAAATATGTAGTTACATTGCGGTAATAACAATTTGACAAACTTTTAAAGAAATTACAGTAATTAGAATCACTATTGAGAATAATGAGTACAAAAAATATACATTGCGGTGATGACATTTAAAATAATTACAATAATGAGAATCACAACTGAGATCATGTGAATCACCAAAAATGTCGAGTTACATTGCAGTAATGCCTATTTGACATTTTTTTTTTTAAAGAAATTACAGTAATTAGAATCACTATTGAGAATAATGAGTGTAAAAAATATACATTGCAGTAATTCCTTTTTTTAATTACAGTAATGAGAATTGTTACTGAGATAATGAGGATTACAAAAAAATATCTAGATGCAATTTGAGTTTCTTAAATATAAAATTTATAATAAATAAAATAATAAAATTTATAAATTTTATATACTATAAAATTTGTATAATATTTTTAAAAATAAAAATATTTATTGAGAATAATAACTGTTGAGTTGCATTACGGTAATCACAATTTGACCATTTTTTTAAAAGAAATTACAGTAATTAGACTCACTATTGAGAATAGTAAGTACAAAAAATATACATTGCGGTAATGACATTCTTTAAATTATTAAATACAATTGAGATAATGTGAATTACAAAAAATATCTAGTTACACTGTGGTAATAACAATTCGATTAATTTTTAAAGAAGTTACTGTAATTAGAATCACTATTGAATAATGAGTACAAAAAATGTACATTGCAGTAATTACAGTTAAAAAATTATAGTAATGTGAATTGCTATTGAGATAATGTGAATTACAAAAAATATCTAGTTATATTGCGGTAAGGACAATTTGACAATTTTTTAAAGAAATTACAGTAATTAGAATCACTATTAAATAATGAGTACAAAAAATGTACATTGCGGTAATGGCATGTTTTAAGTTACCATAATAAGAATCACTACTGAGACAAAAAAAATGTAGTTACATTGTGGTAATGACAACCTGACAAATTTGTGATGAAATTACAGTAATTAGAATCACTACTGAGAATAATGAGTACAAAAATATACCATGCAGTAATGACATTTTTTTCAATTACAGTAGTTACATTGCGGTAATAACAATTTGACATTTTTTTTAAGAAATTACAGTAATTAGAATCACTTACGAGAATAATGAGTACAAAAATATGCATTGCGGTAATTACATTTTAATGAAAAAATTACAGTAATAAGAATCACTACTGGGATAATGTGAATGACAAAAAATATATTGTTACATTGCGTTAATGACACTTTGACAATTAAGAAATTACAGTGTGAGTAATTGCAAAAAATATCTAGATACATCACGATAATGACAATTTGACAAATACAGAACTTGAGAATTATTGAGAATAATACTTACTAAGCTGAAGTACTAAAATAACTGAAATTGGGAATATCAAGAATGAGAATTACCAAAAAAAAAAGAAAATGTCCTTAATTGTCTTAAAAACAATGTAAAAAACGTAGTGGTATTTAAAAAAAAACAAAGAAAACAAAGTCACATGTAATTACTTTTCCTTTTTGATTTTGGGGGTTAAATGTGACCTGGATATGTGTGATTCACGCTTTTAAGCATTACTTGTAGTTACATCACTGCCCAGTGATGACTTATTGCCTCCTGCTTCTTTTTCTTCACTCTTTTCTCATCGTCATCTTTCTGTTCTTCAGAAAGATTTGGCTCACCCCACTGTTTGAACTTTATTGTCCTCACAGAGTGGTCATATTAGTTTCTCTGTCATTCTTGGCAGATAAAAGCTGTAGTTGTTTATGGTTCTAAGCCAAACTATTTGTTTTGGAGGGATTTTCCAACCATAATTTGTGGCACATCATTAGGCGTGAGTGTGTTTTGTCAGAGCAGGTGTAACGGTTTGTATACATGACAGCGTTTCACTATAAACACTGTTGAATTCATTGGACTCCAGAGTTCACGGCCATCAAGCGATGCTCTTTAACGAGAATTTCACATGTTTACATTCTTCAGTTGGGGAGTGAGGTGCACCTCTGGTCCCGGCCGTAACCCTGCTGCCTCTGCCCTAGAGGTGGTCTGAGAGCATTTTCCACAGAGACACGCTAGAAACGACGACAGTATAAGTTAGTATGAGATGTGAAATATGGAATAATTGTAGTGTAGACACACTTATTTAGTTGTAAATAGAGTATATTACAAATTTAGATGTTGGTGTATGGCTTGTTTGGGTTTCTGAGTTCCTGATTGTGATTTATTTAGATTCTTTTAACATTTTACTGCTACTTTTACTACTTTTTTGACTCTGTGTGTGTGTGTATTTGTGCGATTGAATTGATGGCTGTTTGCAGTTTTTAATTGTGCTCCACATCCACGATTCCCAATGAATGCTCCGTGTGTTTGTGCTCTGTTTGTTTGTGTTTGTGTGTGTGTATCTTAAATGAACATCCATTGTGGAGTACAGCAACACAAAGCACAAAAGAAGAGGCAGATTGAGCTGTTTGTCTGTTGTAGGACTCATTTGACCCTCAGCTGTTCTAGAGGAAAATTTTATTGCTCAGAGGTCGCTCTATCAACGCTTGTTTCATTCAAATATCAACTTGGGTGTTTCTCAGACAAGGAGGAAATAGAAAAAGACACACGTTGGTTGTCTAAAGTAGAAGGATCTGATGAGAAATGTTTGAGTTTATGTTGAGATCTCTCAGACTGGTGTCACACATGTGAGGTTATTGGGGACATTTTCTTTGAAGAAATATTTGAGAATCAGGAGACTTAAGAAAAATTCTCTGTTTAATCTCATTTATGTCTAGTAGAAACAATTTAGTTTTTTATTTTCGATTAAAAAATTGTTTTCATTCTTCTGATTTCTTCTTGATTTTAACCTTCAAAATTTTGTAGAAGAATAATCACTGAAATATTTAAATACTTCAGTAATGTCTCTTCTACAATATTAATCAAATGAATAATATATTAATATTAGTAGCAGGGTTATTATCATAAACTAAAACTAAAATATAAACAAAAAACATAAAAACGTTACTTAAAATAAATGTTAACTAAAATAAAAGTAATTATTTTATTAAAATTTCTCATTTTATTTTAGTTTAACGTGAAGCACTTAAACTTAAATTTAAATAAAATTAATAAGAACTACACTACCAGTCAAAAGTTTTAGAACAGTAAGATTTTTAATGTTTTTAAAGTCTCTTCTGCTCACCAAGCTTGCATTTATTTGATCCAAAGTACAGCAAAAACAGTAACATTTTGAAATATATTTACTATTTAAAATAACTGTTTTCTATCTGAATATATTTTAAAATGTAATTTATTCATGTGATTTCAAAGCTGAATTTTTAGCATCATTACTCCAGTCACATGATCCTACTGAAATCATTCTAATATTCTGATTTGCTGCTCAAAAACATTTATTATTATTATTATGTTGAAAACAGCTGAGTAGAATTTTTTCAGGTTCTTTGATGAATATAAAGTTTAGAAGAACAGCAATTATCTGAAATATAAATCTTTTGTAACATTAAAACTGTCTTTATCATCACTTTTTATTAAAGAAACCTGGAAAAATGTACTCAACTGTATTAAATATTATTATTAATAATACTAATATAATAAAATAAATTCTTGAACAGCAAATCAGCATATTAAAATGATTTCTGAAGGATCATGTGACACTAAAGGCTTGAGTAATGATGCTGAAAATTTTGCTTTGATCACAAGAATAAATTACATTTTTAAATATATTCAAATAAAAAGCCATTATTTTAAATAGTAAAAATATTTTGCAATATTACTGCTTTTTCTGTATTTTGGTTCACATAAATGCAGGCTTGTTGAGCAGACTTCTTTAAAAAACTTTTAAAAATCTTACGGTTCAAAAACTTTTGACTGGTATTGTAGACATATTTAAAAAGAAAAAAAAACGAATAAAAACTGCAAAAACACATAACAAACTTACTAAAACTTGAAACTTGAAAATTAAAACTAGAAACTTAACTTTATTAAGAAAAATTAATTATTGCTAATACATTGGACACCTCACTTGTCTCAATCTGGCGAATATGTTTGAGAGAACCGAACCCACATTCTCAGAGTAAACAAACACCCCTTATAAACGGCTTCTGTGTTTTCTTTATTTGCAAAGATGGCTCAACGATTAAGGGTGTTGAAAGGAATTCTGGGAAACGGTTACTGGCTTCTGCTCCTTCGGCTCTGAAAGGCGCAGAGTGGATATTTTTCAGATATTTACCTAAAGATAACTAGCACCAAAACCCCCTGTGACATAAGAGTGCTCAGAAAACGTTTTAGCCCGATTGAGTGTAGCCATAAGCTGCTTATTGAGGGTCTCTAATGCACCGCATCATTCCTGGCATACCTACAAGACTATTAAAAATCAGAATGAGGTGAGAGTAATGTTTCTTTCTCTCTCGCGTCTCTTTTTCACTATCGCTGCCTCATTCCGACTCCATTAGTGTGACAGTGTGCAGACAGGGCGAGGAAGAGAGATAACAGACTTAGCACACAGATGGATGCACACACACACTCATACATGCTGTGGGTGGGGTGAGATAAGGGCAGGGCACAGGTCACACAAACACACACACGCATGCCAGCATGCACAAGCAGAAACACACACGTATGGGTTTTTGTACACTAGCACACGTTAAGCACCCAGGGACTGTGTTTTAAGGAGCTGATTGGTTGAAACACCAGTGTAGGAGTTGATGTTTTGGACCGCAATTCATCCATGAGCTCCATAACACCGAAGCTTATCCCTACACCACCCAACCAGACGCCTGCCAGCTTTCGTTTTACTTTACAGAAGTTTTTATTCTCTTATTTGGGAAATTATCAGTTTTTATGTTTACAGCAAATGGGCTTATCATAGAGCCTCCCCCTCAGTACAAAGCATGCAATTGCATGGTTTGCGTGGTGCTTACTGCACTCTGTGACTTTTGTGAGAGGATTCAGGCAGGTTAGTTCATATTTAGCCTGATGTCAGTAAGTCATGGATCACTCTTGTGTGCAGGTACAGATGGTTCCTGGGGCTGATGTTTGATGGAGTAGGAATAGTTTGGCCGTTGCGCGTGGTCTCTCTCATGTAACATTGTATTGCTGTCACTGGAATGCATTGTGTTTGAGCAGCCAGGCCTGTAACGTTTGCATGCCAGTTCAATTACAACAAACCAAAAATTACACACTTTCTACATTTCAGGTGACTGTGATCCGTTTCCCACATCTTTCCTTTTATTGGAACTCAAGTGATTTGTGTGCAGTGTTATTTTAGTATTATTTATACACTATTATATATTGAAGCCCGTTTCTGCCACTGAATAAAAAATAAAACAGGCAATTGCAAAGTTTATCTCGCAATTCTCGCAATTTCTCAGAACTGTGAGATGTAAACTCACAATTGTGAGTTTAAAAGTCAGAATTGTGTGATATAAACTCGAAATTGGGAGTTATAAAGTCAGAATTGCGAAATATAAACAATTTTTTCTCGGAATTGCGAGTTTACATCTTACAATTTCTGACTTTTTCAAGTTATAACGTCAGAATTGAACTCAGAATTAACGTCAGATGTGAACCCGCAATTCCTAGAACATATCAGTCTTTGTTCCGCTCAAAACTGGACTTTGACTTGCAATTGCAAAGTTATATCTCACAATTCTGAGAAAAAAGTCAGAATTGCATGAAAAAAAATAGAAGGAAAATTATATCGCGATAATTATCGTTATCGAATCATTGCCCAGCCCTAAATCTTTTTCAAATAATTCTTTTAAAGAATCACTTGCTTGTGAATCAGACTGCACTGGTTGTGTGTTTTGTTTTTGCTTGCATTTCTCCAGTTTCATTACTTTTTTCACTTTTTGATTCAGACTAGATGAAATCTTGTTTCTTTTTCCATGGTACTGAAGATTTAGTCACTTAACGGAGACGTTCGTTTCCAGAATGAATATTTCCTGATAATTTACTCAGCCCCATATCATCCAAGCTGTTTATGTCTTTCTTTATTCAGTCGAAAAGAAATGAAGGTTTTTAAGGAAAAAATTTGAGGATTTTTTTCTATATAGTGGACTTCAATAGGGATCAGCAGGTTGAAGGTCAAAATTGCAGTTTCAATGCAGCTTTAAAGGGCTCTACACGATCCCAGCCGAGGAATAAGGGCCTTATCTAACAAAACAACAAGTTATTTAGAAAAATACAAATTTATAAATGCTCGTCTTGCACTAGCTCGACCACGCATTACGTAGTCACTTTGGAAAGGTCACAGTGATTACAAAGCGGATATGCAAAGAAATGCAAACGTCCGGTACAAAAAAAGGTAAAACAATGATACTGGGCATTTTTAAAGTTGGAGGATGAAATGAAATGGAGTTTTTTTCCCTACCCAACCTTTTGAAACCAAAGTACACAGACAAAGAACTAACCACTCGTGACTTTTCAACCGTGATTATGTAATGCGTAAAGACGTACATGCACATCGCACAGCTATTATAAGATGAGCATTTAAGAAAATGACGATGATTTTGTTAGATAAGACCATTATTCCTCATCTGGGATCTGGTAGAGCCCTTTGAAGCTGCATTGAAACTGCAATTTGGACCTTCAATCTGTTGGCCAGCACTGAAGTCAACTATAGGAGGAAAAATCCAATGTTTTCCTCAAAAAACATCATTTCTTTGTGACTGAAGAAAGAAAGACATGAACATGCTGGATGACATGGCAGTGAGCAAATTATCAGAAAATTTTCATTCTGGAAGTGAACTTATATGCAGATCTTTTCATTTTTTGAAAACAGAACATTTAAACTGGCTGATCAGACCACACCAGATAATCTGACTAGTGACTCGACATGTTAGCAGGGATTAATCTGGGGCGCTGGGGTTAAAATTGGGCTGGGATATTGGCAGTGGTGAAGCGTGTGAAACTGCTACTATATTACACTTCTCTGAAAATGTATCATTCCTTGAATTCCTCATTGTTACCTGACTTTAACATGTTTCCTTCCTCTGCATTCATTTCTCCTTAGCATTCCCTCTCTCGTGTTTGTGGAGGGTAGGTAAGCTGCTCAGGTCGGGCCTGTACGCTCAGTGCTGGTGGGCGACTAGAACTGTGTGTGGTGGCCTGGTACAGCTCTGTCTCATGACTGAGACCTAATCCTGCATTGCAACACACACACACATTCACGTTACCCTGTACCCGCCAAGCGAGGTCCGAGACGGAAAGGTGTATGTTGTTTGAAAGGATATGAGAGACGTTCTGGGTCATATACAAACATCTTCAGTGTAGTAGGTTGTGTCCATCCTAAAACAAAATGCTGTGGCTTCGAGCAGGTACTGTCTCTCTTTCTCACACTGTTTTTATTGCCTTTTCTTATTGATTATTACATTCACAGACCTCATGCATTTGTTCAGTTTGTATGTTTGTGCGTGGTAGTTAATGAATGCATGCATTTCTGTGTGAACACATGAAAGCCAGTTTAAGTGTATCATGTATTCATATGGACAAGATTATTAGTGGTGTTTGCTAAATAAACACACTCCTAACCATAATTGTCAAGCTTTATCATGTAACTAATCCAGCATTATGTGCACTAAAAGCATGAGTGATTGTTAATATGATTCTGCTGTTACTTAAGTGATTTGACTTGCAAATGCAGTGAAAGATACATTAAAGGAGGAACCCAAACCATCTAATATCATAGAGACTTGGGGGTGGGATCTTTTAAGCTAATAAGCAGACAGCATACCAATGGTATAAACACTCGATTTGATAGCAACCGCCTTAACATCATGCTGGCTTTTGGCCTGCAAATTGACGTCATGTTGGAATAGTTGAAACCAGTTTACTAAAACTAAAACCATTAAAAAGCTACTTAAAATAAGCATTAACAGAAACAAAATTAAAGGAGAAGTCTACTTCCAGAACAACAATTTACAGATAATGCACTCACCCCCTTGTCATCCAAGACGTTCATGTCTTTTTTTTCTTCAGTCATAAAGAAATTATGTTTTCTGAGGAAAACATTTCAGGGTTTTTCTCCATAATGGACTGCTATGGTGCCCCGATTTTGAACTTCCAAAATGCAGTTTAAATGCGGCTTCAAACCATCCCAAATGCGGTTGTAAACGATCCTAGGTGAGGAAGAAAGGTCTTGTCTTAACGATTGGTTATTTTCATTAAAAAAAATACAATTTAAATACTTTTTAATCTCAAACGCTCGTCTTGTCTTGCTCTCCCTGAACTCTGTGTATTCTGGCTCAAGACAGTTAGGGTATGTCGAATAACTCTGATTGTATTTTCTCCCTCAACTTCAAAAATCATTACAAAATAATCCTACATCGCTGCAGAAGTACCGACCCAGTCTTTGCAAAGTGAACATGCAAAGAAGATCAAACACTCTTAAAGGAGAAATCCACTTCCAGAACAACAATTCACAAATAATTTACTCACCCCCTTGTCATCCAAGATGTTCATGTCTTTCTGTCTTCAGTCGTGAAGAAATTGTGTTTTTTGAGGAAAACATTTCAGGATTTTTGTCCATATAATGGACTTCATTGGTGCCCCGATTTTGAACTTCCAAAATGTAGTTTAAATGCAGCTTCAAAGTGCTCTAAACGATCCTAGCCGAGGAAGAAGGGTCTTATCTAGCTACAAAAAGGTACAACGATGTCAGACGATTCTGAAGTTGTAGGAGAAAATAACATGGACTTTTTCGACATACTCTACCTTTTTGAGCCGGAGTACACAGACGATGAACTTAGACGTGATTCGTAGTAGTGATGGGAAGTTCGGATCATTTTACAAAATGAACAAATCTTTTTTCGAGTCATTTCGTTCATTTTAGCAAAATCAGCATCACGTAACAGCCCATAAAATGAACGAACGACGCGAAAAACCCGAAGACTCAAAACAGTTGAACTAATTCCAGTACAGAACCTAATAGGATGTTGCGCGTACGCGACTGAACGAATCACTCCCCGAGATGGCTCGTTCTTTCCGAATCACATTAAAGATTCGTTCAAAATGAACGAATCGTTCAAGAACGACCCATGAACGCGCATCCCAGAGCCTGTGCTACGCAAACTTTTGTGCTTAAAAAGTATACAAATTTTTATTTTTCGAAAACAGTGACTGATCGTTTAGCTAGATAAGACCCTTCTTCCTCAGTTGGGATCGTTTAGAGCCTTTGAAGCTGCATTTAAACTACATTTTGGAAGTTCAAACTCGGGGCACTAATGAAGTCCATTATATGGAGAAAAATCCTGAAATGTTTTCCTCAAAAAACATGATTTCTTTTCGACTAAACAAAGAAGGACATGAACATCTTGGATGACAAGGGGGTGAGTTCATTATCTGTAAATTGTTGTTCTGGAAGTGGACTTCTCCTTTACATATAAAATAACTAACTAAAATTTTTTATTTTATTTAATTTTTCCCATTTTTATTTAGTTTAACTTGAACTAAAATGACTAAAACCAAAACTGAAGTAAAAATTAAGAAAAACTATATAGATATATTTTAAAAATAATATTAAAAAAGGCAAAAACTAAATTGTTAAAAAAAAAAAAAAGTGACTCTGGACCACAAAACCAGCCGTAAGGGTCAGTTTTTTTTTTTTTTTAAATTAAGGGTGCAAAAAAATCAAAATACTGAGAAAATCGCCTTTAAAGTTGTCCAAATGAAGTTCTTAGCAATGCATATTACTAACCAAAAGTTAAGTTTTGATATATTTACAATAGGAAATTTACAAAATGTCTTCATGGAACATGATCTCTACTTAATATCCTAATGATTTTTGACATAAAAGAAAAATTAATAATTTTGACCCATACAATTTATTTTTGGCTGTCGCTACAAATATGCCTGTATTACTTAGGACTAGTTTTGTGGTCCACAAATTAGAATAAAAACAGAAAATAAACACTCCATTAAAATGTCCATTAGAAACGTATTTTCATTTTTAGATTCTCTTGAGCCTGGTGACTACATCTGTCTATGTTTTGTCTGATTTTACCGTTCTCTCATCAGGTCAATGATTGTGCAAATGTTTTCCTCTGTAGCTGTGTGGATACTCAAATGAATGCTGTATTGATCATGGTGATGATGTATGTGTGTTTTGGTCTTTTTAAGGAAGCCAAAGCATTCTGGGTAGTGTTTACCGTTTGATAATGTAATGGACTTCGCACTATCATACTTTACTCAGGTGTGAATTAGGGCTTAATGATTAACATGCATAAGAACTCACATACAATGATCAGTTTCACATGCAGGGATATAGAGAAACAGGGCATACACGTATGTGTACAGTGCAGAGGGAGGTAAAGAGAGATAGAGGGAGAGAGATATAAATGGAGACGGAGGAGGGGATGTGTGGTATATTGTTGACTGTGATTAATGAGCTCTCGAGGGAGCGGTTTTAGTTTGGCCCCTGTAATGCCAAATGCTTTAGTTCAGAATCATCCGCAATTTTGCTAAAAATATCAAATATTGTGAAATAATATTACAATTTAAAATAACAGTTTTTTATTTGAATATATATTAAAATGTTATTTATTTCTGTGATGCAAAGCTGAATTTTCAGCATCATTACTCCAGTCTTCAGTGTCACATGAACTTCAGAAATCGTTCTAATATGCTGACTTGCTGCTGAAGGAACATTTTTATTATTATTATTATAATATTGAAATCAGTTAATATTTTTGTGGGAAATGTGTTACTTTTAAGTCATGATTCTTTGATGAATAAAAAGTTTAAAAGAACAGCGTTCATTTAATACAGAAATGCCACATTTGATCATTTTAATGCATTCTTGCTAAATAAAAGTATTAATTAAAAAAAAAAAGCCCTGTGGTGTAAATCGTACACATTTTTAAACAATATAAGTAATAAATTCAATTAATTGTAGAGCCGGTGCTAAAAAAGACGGCTGATGTTGAACTACAGTATCAACTTCATAAACTTGAACACTAACAGTTATTTTGGTAATTGAATAGTCTGTTGAGTATTCTGACGATTAAGCTGTACAACGAAAGACGATAATTTTTTTGTAGTAATAAAAATAGATCTAAGTGAACAATAGCCTTTAAAATTACTTAAAAATCCACTTCCAGAACAACAATTTACAAATAATTTACTCACCCCCTTGTCATCCAAGATGTTCATGTCTTTCTGTCTTCGGTCGTAAAGAAATTATGGTTTTTGAGGAAAACATTTCAGGATTTTTCTTCATATAATGGACTTCAATTGTGCCCCTGATTTTGAACTTCCAAAATGTAGTTTAAATGCAGCTTCAAAGGCCTCTAAATGATCCCAGCCGAGGAAGAAGGGTCTTATCTAGCGAAATGATCAGTTCAGCAAAATGAACAAATCTTTTTTCGAGTCATTTTCGTTCATTTTAGCAAAATATAATTAAAATGTTACGTGTTACTTCCCTAACACATCTACTGCTTACACAAACGTTGATCACACTACAAACAAGAC
>JAHKKF010527263.1:0-11258 GCA_019740295.1 Labeo calbasu
GACCCTGCTGAATTAAAAAATGCTCTGTTATTAAAGGCGACGTCAGGAGTGTTGATTTACGGGGGGGGCCGATGACAAGTCAGAAGAACTCACACACTGTGCTGCTAAGGCCGCCAAGCTGGGCTCTGACCTCTTCACCCTCCCCTTCCCCTCTCTCTCTCTCTCTCTCTCTCTCTCTCTCTCTCTCGCGTTCTCGCTCTGGCTCGTCCGACCGCCCGCCCTGCACTGCAATAAAACCTGTCTAACTCAACAGCACAATGGAACTGTTGTTGGACCCGGCCAGCCGCGGCCTCCCTCATATTTTCTTTAAAGGTGCAGCGCTCACCAGCGAATGCCACAAGGCTTTGGGAGAGAGGGAGATAAGATGAAAGTAGGTGAGCGAGAAGAAAGAAGCAACTCATGTTCCCGTTTGAAATCTGGATGTGTTTTTCACTCCCTGCTTAGATGTATGGATGGAAGTTATAAAGCATTTTTTCCCCCTGTTTGTACTCCAAATCTTTTTTTAACCTCCACTGTTCGTGAAAGCAATAAAATTGGCAAGTCAGACTCAATAGATTCTCCAGCCACAGAACGGAGCCTCTCCCCTGTTGCTCACAGAGACTCGCCACCCCAGACGCTCTCATTCTGGGCCCGTTTAGTGCCGCCAGCCTCCGGTCTCGCTGCTGCATTGTGATTAAGACCAGCCGTACTGACCACTTGTTCATCATTAAGTATTGTGGCTTTCTGCTTAAAGGAATAGTTTACCCAAAAATTATGATTTTTTTTTTTTTTGGTCTCTCCCTGATTTCATTTCAAAACTCATATTTTTTGTTTCTCCGCAGCACAAAATGAGATCTTATAATATCCAAGCAGCTTGTTTCAATTAAAAACAAGCTCCAAAAAAAAAAAAGTCAAAGATTGGAAAAAATTCATATAAAAGAATTGTAAAATGGTCCATACAACTTGTGCACTACATTCCAGGTCTTCTAATATTTCAAATCCCTGTCTTTTGCTCACATATTAGGTCTTTACAAATTTCTTGTCTATTTTCTTTTTTTTTATTGCAGCTCAAACACCAAAAAGTGATGTATAATGGCAAAAATAAAAGGAAAAATAAACACAATAAATGTTCCTGAAAGTGATTTATAACTAAGAAAGAAAGAAAGAAAGAAAGAAAAACACTGTATAAATGTCACAAAAGCACGTACTTTCATATACACATTACGTAATATATAAGTCTTCTACTGTAGATGCATTTGAGAAACAACTGCTTTTATGTTACTTGTATGCTTTTTTCCCCTTGTTTTCTTTTATGAATTCATATACTTCAGTTGTGCTTTTTTTGTCATTTTAGAGTTTTATGTTGCATGGAGAACAGCTGTTTGGACATTCTGCTTAGCATCTATTTTTTTCTTTCACGAGAGAAAAATATATACAGTCTTTGAATGGATTACTCTTTCTGTATAAGGAAAGGTCCATGAAAGAAAGCATGAGATGAAACCAAGGTGGTTTTAGCCTAATAGTTAAGGCTGGACTGGAAACACAAATTTAGGGGTGGTCCTATTTAGGGGTGACCCAGTCACTGCCAAATTACTGATATCACAATCTATCACTATTGCACCCCTGAGCAAGGCACTTAACCTCTGGTAGTTCCAGAAGGGGCTGTGCATTAAATTAGTGCACTGTAAATTGCTTTGGATTAAATGTGTGCACTAAACGGCTACCATTTAATCCAAATAATTGTGGCGTTTATGAAAATCAAAGAAGAGTTTAATAAAGTGGTAATCAGTGCGGCAGTTTTGTGCAATTGTTGATCATTGTTGCCAGACAACCATCTGGTCCAAGTTGTCTCTGGTTGTGTGTGTGTGCGTGCGCGTCTGTAAGAAATAATTCACACCACATGCCATCAGTAGAGTGTGTATTCTCAAAGCTAGTCATAGCTGGGAGGTGCTGCCGGTCACTTTAGCTTATCCAGCCCTCCGCTGAGGTCATGTGCGCAGATGGAGGGGGGTTGGGGGGTTCCTGCACAGCATGTGTGTGCGTTTGCGAACGTGTGTTTGTGTGTGTGTGTGTGTGTGCACGCCGCTCAATTGCGACCTCAGCAAAAGTAGCAAGTGCTCTTGATGCAGATGGTTTTCATCACACCGACCACTGCATGTTCTCTCTCTCTCATGTGCCGATTGTATAGGGGGCCTCTCGCCTTTTTTGGCCCCCTCTCTCTCTGAAAGCCCCCCCACCCCCTCTACAATAAAAAAGACAGAGGTGTATCTCTCTTAAATGGATTGGCACCATTTATTTAGAGGGTCCTGGACTGGGCTTTGAAATACACCCTCCCACACATTTAGCCAGTAAGTACTTCTGCAATTGATATAATGGCTATTAGTGCTAACAGTCTATTACTGATATCAGATCAGTGCTAAATTACCATGTTTTGAAAGGATATGTTACCCAAAAATTAATATTCTGTCTCATATGACTTCTGTGAAACTTGGTTCTGAATATTCACGCTGCTTTTCTCCCTACAACGATAGTAGAGAGTGACTAGGCATTGTCAAGCTGGAAAAAAAACAAACAAAAAAGTGGTCTGTATGACACTGTATTACATTTCTGAAGCACTGAAATCTCATTTATGCATAAGTTTGACACCATGCAAATGTCACTGATTCTTGCAGTATTCAATATTTATTCAAGTTTGGGGTCGATAAGATGTTTTATTTTTTTCTCCTTTTATGCCGATAGTATGAAAGCCCGTTTTCACCACTCGTGAAACGTAAACTCACAATTCTGAGAAAAAAGTCAATTGGGAGCTGTAAACTCTCAACTTTCAGAAAGTCACAATTGTGAGTTGTAAACTTGCAATTCTGAGAAAAAAAAGTCACAATTGCGAGACGTAAACCCGCAATTTTGAGAAAATTCACAGTTGTGAGTTTGCAATCTGTCAGAAGTTTAAATTGTATGGACCACTTTAATGCTACATTTATGGCACTATATCCCAACATGAGGATGAATAAATGGTGACAATGGTAATTTCTGGGTGAACTATCTCTTTAATGACAGTGAATGTTAAACCATACAGATTTGCTTTCAAAGTGGGTTTACAGCAGGGTGAACTAATAAAGCTGCCTTAAAATGTCTAAAACTTGCATAGTTTACAGTCTAGGGTCTTTTCAGTTAGCATATGCATCAGAGTACAGCTCTAAGGATTTATGTATGGTGTCAGGTCTCTTTTCTTTTTTTTTTTTTAAGAGGGCTTAAAAAAAAGTCCCCATATCTTTTCATAAATCAATATTTACTATGTAACCTTCCTCTCTCTCTTCAGGGCCAGGAAGCAAATGTGCATCCTGATGACGCTCTTCAAAAAGCTGTTTGCCCACTGATTTACTGTTGCCTGGTGTTTTTGTTTTGAGAGGCACTTTTTGCCATTGGACCAAAGATCCTGTTCGGGTGCAGTCTAAAAAATATTGCCATCATCTGTACGTAGGGTAGCAAACCGTCACCACATGATGTGGGACGGACCTCGTAGCAGGCAGCGCGGTGAACAGATGATCTGAAGGAGTGTGAGTAAAAAGGGTGCGGTAGAGTTACAAAATTGCATTTTTTTCCTCTCAGTCTGAAGAGAAAGCAAGGCCCCTTTCTGACTTTGTACAGAGGGGCCCCACAGACTCAGGTTGGCAAACAGGTGGGGCCACCGTGCAGTGCTAAGTGTATCCCTCCTGTGATTTTGAGGAAATGTATGCAGAGTGCAAAGGTGTGTGTACATGTGGTACTCACCACTGTGTTGTCTGGGTTTCTTGCGTCCACAGGCCCTCCAGGCAGCACGCCAGTTCATCCTCCAGCAGGCCACAGGACTCAACTCCCCCAGCAGCAACGAGGTCAAACAGAGCCCTGTGCAGGTACATGCGCCATACACTCACATAACAAAGATATCGCTTTCCTTAGTAGACATTGAAACTAGTGTTTTATGCTGAGTGTAATATGAGATTGAGCTGAAGAATGAATGCTGTATCAGATGCAGACAATCACATTTTCTGAGTTTTTAATACAGTAATACAATAAGCTTTCAGCTTGAAGCAACTCAATGTTCCTTCGTTATTAGTTCTAAAGTAACATTTTTGAATTAGTAACTGCTTGGACTCAGCTGTTAAACTGTAAACTTCAGATTTTAATCCTTAGCAGAAGGAAGTAGTTAGCACAAAAGAGGGTTTTAAAGACACTTTGTTGTTGTTTCCGATGTATTTACACTCGTGTCAAATGGTTTTATAAACGGAATATCACACTTACAGCTGTGCCATATCACAATGCTACTCGTGTTATATTGCTCATTTATATTTATGATATGATTTATTTTATTATTTCTTCATTTAGGCCAGGTTATCTTTTCAGAGTAAACACCAGTTCTTTAGTAATACGCTGTGCATTTTGCATACGTGTTGGAAATGTTTTATGTAGTTGTTTCTTCTCTTTGTAAGATATGCGGTCTTCATGCCTGCCATGTTGAATTGGGGCAGTGGTGGTAACTGCCTGCTTTAGCACACCCGTCAAATGTGACAAGACGCACTCGCATGTTCATACCAGAGTAAAGCTTTGCTATCACAATCATAAAGCATGCTTCTTCCTGTATAAACACAGTTGTGAGACTAACACAGACTGGCATATAGGTAGAGATTAGGGTGCACTTTTGATTTAGCCTGATAGAGATGGAGGAGAGGGGAAGTAGAACAAGGCAACCCCTAATAAAGAGCAGGAAAAGAGGGGCGGATGCAGTCAATACGAGCACGGAGGTGAAGAGTAGAGAGTGCAAGTGAATGAACGAGCGCAGGGGTGTGTGAGAGCCGCCCAGTTTTTCAAATCATCAATAATCCAGGAGGAATGCTAGCTGACAGTTTAAATGACCGTGTTGAGAGGTTTTCCCTTCAGGGTAATTAACATTATCAAGGAACAGCAGGTTACCTCGTTAGTGGCGCACTCATTTAATTAACAAACCACACTAATTAGATTGAACCCTGGGCTGAAGTTTGCTTCAGTGTGCTCGTCGAGCTAAAGAAAGTCAAGAAGAGGAAAATCAAAGGAACATTTTTATCAGAGTCCTTTTTTTCTCAGGTTGCTTTTTTTGTTGATGGACCTTTTGATGATTGAACAGGTTTAGCTCATTTCCTGTTTAAATTGTGGTTTTTGCTAATGAAAACATCACTTTTACTGTTGTTTATATTTAGTGGATAGTTCACTTAAAAGGATAGTTTCCACACACACACACACACACACAAACTTACTTTCTACTTTTGTTTTTTGTTTTGTTTAAAATATACAATAAAAGTTACTAGACTTTCTTCGTAATATCTTCTTTTGTGTTCCATGGATGAAAACAAGTCATACAAGTTTAAAACCATCATTTTCATTTTTTGGATGATCTTTTCCTTTAAGTATAAAACTATAAAACTCTTCCTGTGTTGTTTGGGCTACAGATGTGAATGTCTCAAAACATGTCATTGGTTTAGGAGACTAGGAGTGATATTATGCTGTGTTCATGCCATATCGTAATTACCGTAATTTCGAGATGACAACATGTGACGTTCTACTTGGAGCTGTTCACATCCTCAGACTCAGAATAATGCTTTTCTATGGCAACACTATCAATGCCTAAACAGAGCCTACGTTGGTCAGGTGGTACAGCGGTCATATGGTACAAGTCGTAGCTCTCAGAAGACTCCCAGTCCACAAGTTGTATTTACGAGTACTACAAGGACGTGAACGCGTTTTACAAGTTGGAATCTCGTTATTACGGGAATTCTGATATGGCGTGAACGCACCTTCAGTTTCATTTCATTTCTTTTGTTTTTACAAAGAAAAAGGTCTGAAAAGGGCTCTAAACATATCTAGGGATCAGAACATCGCGGAGACGTGTTTTGCACAAGAGCATAGTACTATAGGCTGGATGTTATAAAGCAGCGTTCACACACACAAGCACGCACCATGATTTGATGTGTTCTATAGTCTGACCCACTGACCTCTGTCGACCAATGACCCTGCAGTAGAGCCGCAGGTGAGGCTCTTTGTTTGGGATTCTAGGGAGAACCCAATTCCACCTTAGCACAAGGCCACCCTGAATACTGATAAAGATGAACCCTGAGCTTCTGCTTTGTAGTGTCACTTCCTCATTCACTGCTTCAGGGCATCAACCCTCAACCCCGACCCTTCCCTGCCACAGTCTCTGTACATTCCTAGTTCTTCTGTAGGGACTGCAAACTGCTCCTTGTTTGTGTCACTATAGAGTGTTTCCATTAATCTTGACTCTGAAACAAGAAAAATGTCTGGTGTGTAGATTTACGAGTCATGTTGGAGGACAAGATTTTTTTTTGGTGGTTACAAGTCATACCACTTATGCTTTTACGAAAAGGCCTTCAGCTGTTCGACAGCTAGTCGCTGTTATTTCACCTCTCCTTTAACTCTCAGGGTCTTATTTCAAATGCTTTTTTAATTTGTAGAAGTCCTCAGGTTCAGCAGGGTGTTTGAAGCTGTTGTCCAATAGTAGGGAAAGCAGGGCATGGAAGTCATTTGAACTAGTCAATGGACTTAGCCTGACAGAAAATGGCCGCCAGTCGGGTTAACTCCTCGCGGACTCTATTTGAAGATGTGAATGCAGTGTGATGAACAAAGAAATCTTTTTGTGCCTGATAATTAGATTTTTCCTCTTCATCACTGACAAAGACGACAGAAGTTACATTACAGAGGTTTTTGCATGAATCTTCCAGAACCTTGGCCATGGCCAACAGGTTCTTTCCTGAAAACACTGTATTTGGCGGTCTCTCATTTTCACTTAATATTGTTTGTCTTTTTGGGATAGTGAGGGCTGAAGAATCACAGGTTGTATGTAAATGTATGTGTGTTTCACCAAGGCTGCATTTATTTAATCAAAAATACAGAAACATAATATTTTTAAATGTTATAGTTTAAAATATTTTCTATTTTGATGCATTGTAAAACTATAATTTAATCTTGTTATGGGAAAGCTGAATTTTCAGCTGTCATTACTCCAGTCTTCAGTGTCATATGATACTTCAGATATCATTCTAATATGCTGATTTGCTGGTCAAGAAACATTTCTTATTTTTATCAATGTTGAAAACAGTGAGCTTACTATTTTTGTGTAAACAGTAATACATTCATGATTCTTTGAAATAAGATTTATTTGAAATCTTTTGTAGCGTTGTAAATGTCTTTACTGCCACTTTTGATTAATTTAATGCCTCTTTGCTGAATAAAAAGGTTTATTTCTTTTTTAAATTAGCAACATAATGAAATCCACATTTTTTTTAAAGCTCCATTACACTATAGAAGTATTTTTATCTGTGTGTGTGTATAAGGTGATGAAAAGGACATAGACTTTATCATCATGGCTGTACAGACCCATTTTACATACACGCACACACGTGGTTCCAGTCCCATCTCTGTTGGTAATTGAAAAGAAAAAGTGTCCTCTTTTCATGTATTATTGAGGACCTCGTTTAATTAAAAAAAAAAATGAAAAGACTCATTAGAGACATGCTAATTAGTTTCCTTCTCTTGAGCGTTGATAGAGAGAGGCTGCGTTGCCACGGTAGCGCTGGGTGAAGGGAGCACCACATCCGAGATGATCCGATGGAGAGATGAGTGACGCCAGCTGGAACCTCCACCTCTGAGTGGTCAAACACTTTGGGCTCATTTTTACGGCATGAACTTTGAAAGTCCTTTGACCCTAATGAAAATTTACCTCTCGTATTTGTTCTTCATCACAGTGAATCACAATGCAGCGCTTATCATGCAAATAGCCACTTAAGAGCAGGTTTGGATAAGAATTCTTTGGCGTTTTTTGGAAACTGACACGTATACAGACACCTCGAATCAATGGGGAAAAAGACCATCCGTACTGGACGGAGCCCTTTTTCTTGAACTTTTATTTTTGAAAAGTCTCTGTTTTGTCCATTAAGTGGAAATGCTTAGTTGGCACTATTTTTTTCCTTTTCAAAGAGGCTGTTTTGAAGAGAGAGAGGGTTAGAGAGGGTGACCCAGAATGCGAGAGGCCTGACAGATTGAAGACGGAGAGAGAGAGAGAGAGCGAGAGGAGAAACACCCAGGGCCGGGCTGACCGTTTCAGAGTTTGGGTTTGAGCAGTGGAGTGTAAAAGTCCATTTTTTGATCTGAAACATGAGTGAAAAGTGTAATGAACGCGGTCGATAATGGGCTTTTATATTTCCGCACCCCAGTCATCTCTTCTGTTGTGTTCCACTGGAAATTTGTTGTCATTTTTATTCTGGGGCAGTGAGGCGTTAGATAGAGCCACAGATGTGTGTGTGTGCAAGGGACGTCCGCAGAAAGCGAGGGACTAATGGAAGAGGGATATGGAAGACGGAGCGGTGGGGGGATTTTCCACTTGAACTTGCCCGACTCGGGGCACTTGCGCGACGGCGGATTTTCATTTGTCCGAATGCTGTCCGAACGCTGTCAGAGAAAGCGGTCCCCAGACGCAAGCTCTGAACTGGGTGAAAATAAGCAAGTGACAGCCCAGAATTCTCTGCTTCCCTGGAGTCGCTCAGCCCTACAGCCCCTGGTGGATGGCTTTTATTACACACCACATGCACAACGCCGAGCCATCGCAAACAAAACCGCCCGCAACACCACCATGTACTGTATAAAAAGCGCGATATGATAAATACCTGTGGGAGGTAATGGGGCTAACTTGAGGGGGGACGGGCGGCGATGGGGGTTTTAGATCATTCTGGGACAAATTAGCTTGTGAAAAGGTGGCTGTGTGCTCCAGGACTCCTCTGGAAGACATCATCACAGAGCCACCTGGTAACAGCGCCTGCAGCCTTTCAGCAGGCCTGTTATTAAAATGACAGGCCTCTTTAGCGTCGCGTCCCGCTCAATAGTGACCCTTCACTCTCCACATGCAGGCTAATATCTTCCAGGCTTTTTGAAGGTGGCGGTGTGGCTGTTTAAAAGCTCTCCTGCCCGTTCCCCTTTATGCTAACCCCACCTTATCGCTTCCACCTGAGAAATGTGACCTTTTGCCTCCTCCTGTCAGGATTAAGAGAAGGGAATAATTCTGGTGGAACAGTGGAGGCATTTTGTTCTCCTGTTCATGTGTTGATAAACACATTGATGGGGGAAGGATAAATATGGTTGGGAGAGTTAGCATTTCGCAGTTTAGCACCGTTGCAAAGTGCAAAGGATAGTCATGGTAATATGGTGGAGATGAAAGGTGAGCATAAGGTCAGTAAAGCAACAGTTTAGATGTGTAATTGCTAATGGGGTTTGCTACAACCATGTTATCAAACACTGCTACTTGTTTGCAACATTACAAGTGGTAAGGGATGATGTACATTGGACATTATCACAAAATAAACCATGACAGGGTGGCGCTGAGAGGTGTGCAAGTGTTATTTTGCAATAATGGTTTTGTGTGTAATACCGTAATTATTATTTTTTTTTTGCTTTACATCATTTGTGTATGTGTATGTACATCAGCAAATTCCAGCGGCAAATTCCAAAAGATCTGGCCGGTTCTTGAGCGCTGAACGGTCGCTGACGCTCACTTCTCAGAAAACATCAAAGCTAATTTTCAAATAGACATTATCTTTATTAACAAACTGGATATTTAAGGTCTAAACAAGTACTTTCTCGCCGAAAAACTCTTAAAACTACATTCCGTGAAACAAAAAAACAGCATAATTAAAAAAATTATAGTTGATTTGGGCATCCGCCTTGACACTCACTTTCAGAAATATCGTAAACCGAATCATATAAATAGTGAAACAGTGCTGATATCACTAGAATATTGCACTCCTCTCAGCCAGTCAGATTCGATAACCAGAAAGAACTGTGTTCTGTGTGTGGAGAAAAAATATATGAAAAAACTATACAGTTTTAAATTTTGGTCAAATTTAACATTCAGTTATCTTGCATATAAAATATACATTTATTTATGAATAGTTTTTTTTTTATAATTATACACTGTATATTTATATAAAATATATATATTTTTGATGTATGTATATAAATTTTAAACTATACAAAAACTAAAGCTAAAACTAAATATATAAATAAGTTATATTAAAAAATAAATTATAAGGACAAGTGTCTTCCTTAAGGACACACTGGTTATAATCCTTGTTTCACTTCTTGCAGTGTTGTTCTTGCAGAAATCCTTGCATCTCCGATGCTCAGCAGTTCCATTTTTTTTCTTGTGCTGCAGTCTTAGTAATTCCCTCCTCATATCTGATATCCCCCATCCCTCCCATTTTTGTTTGGGTACACCCTTCCTCCATTCCTTCTCTCCCTGTTTGCCCCTGTCTCGGACCCCTCTGAGCCTCCATAACCCCGGCCTTAACCTCCATCCTCCCTCCCCAATGTCTCCCTCTCGCCTCATGGCCCAGCGCTTGGTATTGGTTTGTGAGGCGATTAATGGCACTGTTGTGTAAATGAGATGTGACGGCTTGTTTACCGGCTTGAGCCCGCGGGCAGTAGACTCACGAACGCACTCGTGAATAAACTGATCATAATGGCCATCAGCACAGACTGCAGGTACCCTAGTGCAGGAGGAGAGAGAATTAGAGAGTGTGAGTTGTCGGTTAGGCAGTCTACAAGTCCTCCATCGCTGAGGTGAGTAATTCTTTTTGACGGGGGTAAACAGCGCTAGAATGTTGTCCCGCGTGTGCATGGATGCCCGCGTGTGATGTCTCCTCTAGTCATCTCCTTGTCATTTTTTTCAATTATCCCTCCCACTCCAGAGTCCCTGCGGTGTGCCGGTGAGCTTGAAGGCGGATTGTTGAGATTGACTGACTGTGGTGTTTATATATTCATTATAACTTTATAAGCCTCCATCTTTCTCCATTACACGTGTGCACACACACTAAATGTTCCTATTTGTCATGTTTCATAGCGCCACCTATTGTCAGATCCCCCCAGCTTTTTCAGGATCTTGCTTTTATATATATAAACATATATATTAAAATGGGGATGCATAATACATTGGTTACTGGCATATATCAGAAATGCTCTTAAAAATATTGGTGTTGACGATGATAATGGATATTTAGTGCATACTGATTTCCCATTTATATATTAATTGATTGATTGATTGATTGATTGCATCGTATGCCATCATTTTTCAGCAAAGGTGTTTGTGTAAATTCATAAGTTTTGTTTGTTTCATGGAGCTGCTATTGAAAAAAAATAAAAAAACAAATATATATATATATATATATATATATATATATATATATATATTTTTTTTTTTTTTA
>JAHKKF010527267.1:0-24005 GCA_019740295.1 Labeo calbasu
TTAATCAAATAAATGCAGCCTTGATGAGCATAAGAGACTTCTTTAAAGACTATTACAAGTCTTACTGACCCCAAACTTTTGAACGGTAGTGTACTTTAAGATGTAATTTATTTATGTGATGCAAAACTGAATTTTCAGCATTATTTACTCCAGTCTTCATTGTTACATGATCCTTTAGAAATCATTCTAATATGCTGATTTATTATCAATGTTGGAAACCGTTGTGCTGCTCAATATTTTGTTTGGAACCTCTGATACGTTTTCAGGATTCTTTGATGAATAAAATGTTAAAAAGAACAGAATTTATTCAAAATACTAATCTTATCTAACAACTGAAGTCTTTAATATCACTTAGAAGTACTTAAAAGTATTAATTTCTTTCAGGAGAACATTAAGCTTCCAACACTGATAATAAATAAGCATATTAGAATGATATTCTAATATGCTGACTGAAGACTGGGGTAATGATGCTGAAAATTCAGCTTTGCATCACAGGAATAAATTATATTTTAAAGTATATTAAAACAGAAGACTGTTCATTTACATTGCAATAATATTTAACAATATTGCTGTTTTTTCTGTATTTTCAATCAAACAAAATGTACCCTCGATGAGCATAAAACAGATTAAAAATCGTACTGTTCCCAAAATTTTGATCGACAGTGTACTTTTTATATTTTTTTATTTTTATTTTTTACTATAATAATTATTATGATTTTTTTTTTTTTTTTACATATAGATTGCTTTCTAACACTTAAAGCAAATTTGTAAAAACCCAAATCAGTAATGCTTTTAAATGTAATCTTTAGCAAATCTCAAAATGAATATATATTTGTTTATACTGTACATTGTAATGTTGTGATTCCTAAACCTTGTAGCATTTAAAACAATTTTTTTATTATTTATTTTTATTTACAGAAAATAGCTTTTTTTTAAGCTATTCATTGGTTTTCTGTCATAACATAAAAATAATTGCTGCTTATTGTTATTGGCTGTAATTTAAAACAAAATAACTGATCAATGGTCAGTTATACAGTTTAGTGGTCATTATATAAAAATATATGACCACAGAAAATCCCTAGAATAAAGCTGTCTACTGTTTATACCAGCCCCTGGAGGGCTGAGTGAATTACCACTGGGACAAGAATCATAAATATGTACTGACTGCCTCATCTTCCCTTTTGATTAATAGCTTGTGGCAAAGTGAGATCTGCAAAAGTTCCTTCACTCGCAGTGATTTCACCAGACGCTATTGTTTTCTGTAAACACGTCGCCCTCCCTTCTTCTTGCACTTTCTCCTAAGAAGAGTTCAGCAAACAAGTTTTAGATAACCTCTTTGGAAGTGGTATGCACTTCCTGTATGATTCCCCTTTGAAACAGGACCAATATAATGGTGGTGTGGGAGCATTTGGGAACATTGTGTTTCCCAGGATCCCGTTTCAGTATGCTGAGTGCGATTTTTCGAGCACAAACAGCTCTTTGAGTCTTTGCATTCATCGCTGGATTCATCTATCCTATTTTAAGACAGTAACCATCTACTTACACAAGACCCCGCACATTAATTACTGCCAAAACAGCTGAGCTGAGGAGAAACGGGCAGCGTTAACCGCTGATTGAACTGTTTGCATTGACTAAACGATGTAATTGCTCTTCCTGTTGGTAGAGATGTGGAAAGAGGCTCTTTTCTCTGCCACTACACTTCTGTTTGGAGAAAATGGAGCCATGTGGAATAGGAATCTCATTTTTGGCGGTGCCATACGCTGAAATCAAGCCATTACACTTTGTTCTGGAAATGCAATGACATGGCTGGCATGCTCTGAGTTTTGGGATGAGTATGCGGTGACTCTTCCATCTCATCTGTGTCCCCAGCTGCGGACAGCACAGTGCTGGGAAATGCACTCAAGCGTCCAATGATACATTTTTGGGTGAGTCAACAGCAGTGATGTTGTTGCATCAAAAATGAGTGGTCTTTGAATGTGGAGGTGAGTGCAGCCAGGTTAGAGCGTCTCATTGGATGAGATGCTTGTGATATCATCTTTTGTTTCCCCACTGCAGAGGTGACGTGTTGCTGTGGGAGCACTGATGCGTGACATGTGGCCAGGGGCTGTTTCATGCGCATATGCGTGTGTTTTCACACATTAACCGCTGCTTAGGCTCGCGGGACTATCACTTAGCATATGATCTGTGCACGGGAGTTACCTGTTTCAAAATGTCCTCCTAATTTTCTCATTTCATAAACACAAAGACTCATCAGCACCAGCTCACTGCTCTTTTCTGAGAGTTGATGCCTTGTTTTTGGAAATAGAGTGGCACTGCCACCTAGTGGCACTTCTTTCCAGAACATGGCAAAATTGTTTTATAAATATAAATTCCTGATAATTTACTCACCCACATGTCATCCAACATACTCATGTCTTTCTTTCTTTAGTCAAAAATAAATGAAGGTTTTTGAGGAAATCATTCCAGGATTTTTCTCCATTTAGTGGAGTTCAGTGGGTTGAAGGTCTAAATTGCAGTTTCAGTGCAGCTTCAAAGGGCTCTACACAATCCCATCTGAGGAATAAGGGTCTTGCCCAGCAAAACAATCGTTTATTTTCTAAAAAATAAATAAATAAAAAAAACATTTGTATACTTCTTAAACACAAATGCTCATCTTGCACTAGCTCTGCAATGCATGTTTGCAACTTCCTGTATTATGTAATCTTGTTGGAAAGGTCATGTGTGGTGAATTCTTTGTAGAGTAAGGTGAAAAACTCTACCTTTTCTCCTCCAACTTCAAAATCATCCAACATCATTGTTTTACCGTTTTGACTTTCTGTGCACATTTTCTTTGTAAACACTGGGTCGGTACTTCCGCCTACATCGTGTTACCTTTCCAACGTGACTACGTAATGCGTAAAGTCATTAGTGCAAGATTTTTTTTTTTTTTACAAAATGACCAATTGTTTCGTTAGATGATACCTTCAACCTGCTCCCATTGAAGTCCACTATATGGAGAAAAATCCTGGAATATTTTCCTCAAAAACCTTCATTTCTTTGACTGAAGAAAGAAAGTAATGAACATCTTGGATAATAAGGGCGGAGTGAATTATCAGGAAATTTGTATTCTGGAAGTGAACTTCTATTAATAAAACAAACTTTTACTTTTAAACTTGCGGCATGTAAAAAAAAAAAAAAAAAAAATCTAAGATTACTAGTATAAAATTGTAATATTTCGAGAATAAAGTCGTTATGATTCGAGAATAAAGTTGAGATATTATGAGAATAAAGTGGAAGTTACTAGAATAAAGTCTAAATATTTCGACAATAAAGTAAAAATTTTGAGAATAAAGTCGAAATGTATTGAGAATAAAGTCAAAATTACGAGAAGTAATTTGTAGCGATTACGAGATTAAAGTTATAATATGAGAGTATATTCTAGCCTATTCACATGCAAATGGCCCGGATTGGGAGCACTGGGAGATATTCCAAAGTCTCAGCTTTCAAAATCCGTCAGTTTTATAGTGAAATACAAGCAGTATGTCTATTACAATAACGCGTTTTCCACGCTCTTTAATGTGTAATGTTTGCCTCAGCTTAAGCGCCATGTGAATTAGTCATCTTTCCGATTATAGTGAGACATTCGTTTCATTAAATTAGGCTAGTGTTTTTTTTTCATTCCTTCTGATGTTCCTTCACATTTAGATTGTGCTATAAACTTAAAATAAAGAGGAAAAACACATTTATATTTTGTATTTCATGATAAAACAGAATTTAAAAGCTGAGCTGTGTTATATTAAAAGCAACAAAGCACAAAATTATTGCGATTATACTTAGTGGCTGGTGCGCTACAAATAATGAATGGAAGACGTTAAATATTATGTCCAATCATTTACTGTGTTATACAGTGAATAAAACAGCTTATGAATAGTCACTTGTATACCTCAAAAAAGACAACATTATAACTTGCGTTAACGAGCTGGAGTCCACGTCAACCGTTAGAGCGTTTTAGTGTTGTGTTATTTAAATACATGTGAGGAATGAAAGATTGGATGTCACAGATGTTTTTTCGGAGTAGGTGGTGGAATTTTTTACAAAGAAAACAGTAAAATTTATGTCTCATTGTAATCAAAAAGACGACTGATTCATATGAATACAGCGATCTGTTCCACCACATTAAAGAGCGTGAAAAACACATTATTGCAAAACACATTGTTTGTATTTTGCTGTAAAACTGACAGATTTTGAAAGCTGAGACTTTGTTTTATATTAAAATTACCAAAAGCACAAAGCTTATTGTTATTGTTGCTATATTGTTACTATACTTTCAAAACATTTTAATTTTAATTGCTATGATTTAATTCTCGTAATTTCGACTTTATTCTCTAAACATTTTAACTTTTATTCTCAAAATGTTTCTGCTTTATTCTCGTAATTTTAACTTTATTATTGAAAGTTTTTGACCTTATTCTCAAAATAGTACAACTTTAATGTCATAATTTGAGATTCTTTTATTTTTTTAACGTTGCACTAAAATGCCGTCGCAAAGTCTGAACTGAAAATTGCCTTCACTGTTTTTGTGTGACAGAACCGTCAGCTGTTGAAGGATGGCTTCATGGTGGAGCTTGTGGAAGGGGCTCGGAAACTACGCCATGTTTTTCTCTTCACTGACCTCCTGCTCTGTGCCAAACTGAAGAAACAGATTGGAGGGTATGGAAAATCCCTTTGATTTCTTTCTCCCATCTTTTTTCATTTCTGTGTTTCCATAATTCTATCTGCCCCGTCATCTCACTCTCTATATATTTTTAAAAAATGGAGCGCTTCAACTTTCATTGACCATTTAGGTTTTGTTGAGTCAGATACACTTGTATTATTTTCACAACCTGAGCCCAACGTCCTGGGTTTTCAGACTTGTGGGCCCAGTCTGCACCAACATCAATGCTCTGTAATTTGATTTCAGGATGTATTTTTGCTTGGATATTAAATTATGTTCCCCATCACCCAATTTCCCCCCTGTGCTGTCTGTCTGCAGGAAGAGCCAGCAGTATGACTCCAAGTGGTACATTCCTCTCTCTGACCTCACTTTCCAAACGGCAGAGGAGTCTGAGCCACTGCCTATCCCACAAGCCCCTGATGAGGAGCTGGATGCCATTAAGATTAAAATCTCGTCCCTGAGGAGTGAGATCCAGAGAGAGAGGGTACGGAACATTTTAGACAACTCAAATTGTTCATTAAATTAGAAAAATTGTGGGGAAAAAAAGTGTTATTAGAATTATAAACGCTGTTCAAAAGTTGGGGATCAGTAAGATTTTTAATGTTTTTTAAAGACGTATTTTCTGCTCATCAAGGCTGAGTTTATATGATTAAAAAACAGTAATATTGTGAAATATTATTGTAATTTAAAATAGTGGTTTTCTATTTTAATAAACCTAAAAATATAACTTATTTTTCAATTTTTACCATCATTACTCCAGTCTTCAATGTCACATGATCCTTTAGAAATCATTCTAATGTGCTAATGTATTATCAATGTTGGAAACAGTTGTGCTTCTCAATAATTTTTTTTGAAAGCTGTGATACTTTGTTCAGGATTTCTTGAATAAAACCTTAAAAAGAACAGCATTTATTTAAAATTTAAATCTTTTGTAACATTACACACTACCTTTGAAAGTTTGGGGTCACTAATATTTTTCTTTCTTTCTTTCCTTGAAAGAAATTAGTACTTTTATTCAGCAAAGATGTGTTAAATTGATAAAAAGTGATAGTAAAGACTTGCATTGTTCCAACACTGATAATAAATCAGCATATTAGAATGACTTCTGAAGGATCATGTGACACTAAAGACTGGAGTAATGATGCTGAAAATTCAGCTTTGCATCACAGAAAACTTTTGAACGGCAGTCTACATGCAATCAGATGTTCATGACACAGCTCAGTAGATTTTAAGATTACTTTTTGCTTCTTGCCTCAACAGAGGGCCAACAAAGGGTCAAAGGTCATGGAGAGGCTGAAAAAGAAGCTGTCCGAACAGGAATCGCTGCTGCTGCTGAACTCGCCTAACATGCCCCTCAGAGTATACAACCGCAATGGAAAGGTAAGAGCCAGTGATTCACAGCCTTTCTGTCATATCTGATTTTCATCCTCACTCTCCTTTTCAACATTCCTGCTCATGCTCACAGTCCATGTCGGTTATGCATTTCAGAGCTACATGTTTCTGATCTCATCAGACTACGAGCGTGCCGAGTGGAAGGAAGTGATCCGAGAACAGCAGAAGAAATGTAGGTGGCATTCACAATGAAATCAGCAGTAGATCAGGTTTTTCTTTTGTTTTTGTTTTTTTCAACTAAAAGGTTGCTCATTTTCCAGGCTTTAAGACCTTCAGCCTGACGTCCATGGAGCTTCAGATGCTCACAAACTCTTGTGTCAAACTCCAGACGGTCCATCAATTACCCCTCACTGTCAATAAAGAGGGTAAGAAGGTTGCAAGGGTCTTTTACAATCTTATCAGATTTTCCTGGATTTAAGGGTTAAATCAAAATAAAATGAGACCCTGGACCACAAAACCAGTCATAAGGGTCAGTTTTTTTAGAATTAGGATTTCTACATCACCTGAAAGCAGAATAAATACGCTTTTCATTGATGTATGGTTTGTTATGATAGGACAGTGTTTGGCCGAGATACAACTATTTGAAACTCTGAAATCTGAGGATGCAAAAAAATTTAAATATTGAGAAAATCATCTTTAAAGTTGTCCAAATGAAGCTCTTAGCAATGCATATTACTAATCAGAAATTATGTTTTGATATATTTACAGTAGGAAATTCACAAAATATCTTCATGGGACATGATCTTAATATCCTAATGATTTTTGGCATAAAATAAAACTAATTTTGACCCTATTTTTGGCTATTTCTACAAATATACCAGTGCTACTTAAGACTGATTTTGTGGTCCAGGGTCACAAATAGAGAATATTTTTCCACACCTTTTCACAACCTTATTTTTAATAATTTCATTACCTAAGGGGATTCTGCTGGATTGTATTTTACATTTTTAAAAATTCTAGACATATTTTAAACAGTTTTCTCTATTTTTTCCTCCACTTACAGAGGATGAATCTACTGGACTGTATGGATTCTTGAATGTAATTGTCCATTCTGCCTCTGGACTTAAACAGAGCTTAAGTATGTGTATCTCTTTCCTTCTTTCTCTCTGTGCTCAACAAAGGTCATGTATTTGCTTAGCCTGAAGAGCCAGTATCTTACGGATCCTCTTATGTCTTCTGTTCTTTAGATCTGTATTGCACATTAGAGGTGGACTCGTTCGGCATCTTTGTGAATAAAGCCAAAACAAGAGTGTACAGATACACCACAGAACCCAAGTGGAATGAGGTAATCCCACGGGCCCGTTTCTGTCTATACACCATCGATACCAAAAGACCTGCCTGCTGAAATGCTCTTGAGGCATTAAATCTTAATTAAGAGCAGCAGAAGCGAGGCCATGTGGAATATGAAGGCCTTCTGGACAAATTATATTACGTTTTAATTAAGAGCAATTACCATCCCCAAAGTGAAGGGGAGAAAATGAGGAAATGAGGCATGGCAGGTGTTAAGATTGGTCAGAAGTGTTCTGTTTTGTGAAACAAATTCAGATGTTTTTCTGGCCACTCTGTGTGTATTTGTTGTATATATTCTGGGTAATGTAGTTCTTTTGTGTTGTTTCTGTCTCAGGAGTTTGAAATCGAGTTGGAGGGCTCTCAGACATTACGTCTACTGTGTTACGAGAAGAGTTACAACAAAGCTAAGATGAACAAGGAGGATGGAGAGAGCACGGACAGAATTATGGGCAAAGGACAGATCGCGGTATGTTTTTTTTTTTGTATTCTGAAATTTTTTTTTCTCTTCTTCTTTTTTTCAGTATTTTTTTTTTCAGCCTCATTACTATTAGCAAATACATTAGTAGTTTTAACAATAATGATACTGGTTGGTACCACCCAGGCTAAAAAGTGATATGACAATGAGATTTCTTTTTTTTTTTTTTTGATTGTTGTTTAGCCTTTTTATCACTCTTTATACAAGACTTACTAATGATTCACACAACCCACTTACTAGTCGTTTTTACAAATCCCTACTGGTTAACAGGTTGTGAGCATAAATTTGCTTGGCTCTCATGTGAACTGTTGTGAGCTAAGTGTCGTTCTTCATCTGGCCTCTCAGTGAGTCCGGTCAAAGGTGTATCTGCTCTTATGAGAGACACAGTCCCAGATGGGGACTGGCCTTTATACTCCAGACATTTAATCTGCTTTTTAATAGGTAGGGTGTTATTCACTCTGCCCTGGCTTTTTAGGCATCAAATCATCCATAATTCATGTGTCCTGTCTGAAAATGTCACACTCAAAACAACGTCAGATCAGCTGACCTATCAGTCCCCTCCCTAGAGAGATTTGTGGGGTCACACAAACAGCACAAAATTCTCTTGCCTTAACAAATGATTGCTTGTAAAGTCTAGGTTTGGATGCTTCTGTTTTCAAAGCGTCGGTTGGTGTATCATGGGGGAAGGAGGGGGATTAGGAGGCTATGCTATGATCCCTCTGTAGTCCTTAAAGCAGACTTGTTTTAGACAAGACCCCCGCGTCAGCCAGCTGTGACTTTGGGAAGCGCTGCCCTAGTTGTAAAACAGTCATAAAATGTGTTTTTGTTGGGATCGTATTTCTTTTGTGTATTTAAAGTGATATAAAATCTCTGATTTAAAGTAAATTCGAGAGCTTTCTGACCCTGCATAGACAGCAATTAACTGTCCCAGTCCCAGAAACATAGTAAGAACATTGTAAGAACATCATAAGAACTCTCGATAATAGCATAGGACGGTGACGCGAAAGAAGAATTATTGAATAAAGTCGTTATTTTCGGTTTCTTTACACACGAAAAGTATTCTTGTAGCTTCGTAAAATCATGGTTGAGTCACTGATATCACATGGACTATTTTAACAATATTCTTGCTACGTTTCTGGGCCTTGAACATTTCGGTTACATTGCTGTGTATGGAGGGTCAGAAAGCTCTCGGATTTCACCAAAAATTGTGTTCTGAAGATGTTTGGAATGACATGAGATTGAACAATTAATGACAGAATTTTCATTTTTGGGTGAATTATCCCTTTAAGTTACATGGTCTTTGTAAAATCAAATAGTTTTCTTCCTAAACATTATGATGATTTATTGCTTTATTTGGTTTTAAGTTTTCCTTTTACCCAAGTGCACTTTCCAGTGGTCTGCCCATAAATTTAAATTAAAAATAAAGCTAGACTGCTCTATAGATTCGTACCATTGGAAATATAATAGGTAGATTTAAAGAGATATTATGAAAATGTTTTTTTTTTTTTTCCAGTTATTATTTTCAATTAAGTTTATAGCTAATTTAGTTTTTTTTTGTTGTTGTTGTTGTTATTTAAATTTTATTTTCAATTATTATTTTCAATTAAGTTTATAGTTAATTGTGTTTTGCTTTTCAAGTTTTCATTTTAAAACCACTATTTTGAATTCATTCATTTAGTTTTATTTTTTCATTTCAGAATTTTAGATCTTGTTATCTGTTTAAAATAATAATGAATCTGTTTATTTATTTATATTTATGTATTTTAATATTTAGAATTGTGACATTTATATTTAAAAAATACATTAATATTTACATTTTATAGTTATGTTATATATCACTAAACCTTTAAGAGATGCTCTGATTGGTGCGCTGGACGTTAATGGCTGTGTATGGGTTGGGGCAGGGCAGCTTACTCAGACTAAAGTAAGTCAAGGGATCATCTATTACGAGCTGGAGGTGCGGAAGGAGAATGGTATGCAGATTTACAAAAGGAAACAATGTTTATACGATAAAGAAAGAAATAGGAACAAAATAGATAAAGTGAACAGCAGTAAATTTTCATCCTGGATGAATCATTAAACTCAGCATTTGCAGTGCACAGAGTAATTAGATCTCTGTAGCTTAACACTTGCACTGGACCAGGGATTTATTATTTTTAAAAGAGCTACTGAAACACTTCATCTGATACTGAAGACCCTCTGAACTATTTAAATGGAAGACATCTGGAGCAGCCATGGATCTTTTTAGAACATTATATAACCCGTAAGGATCTACAAGATCAAGATCACACCACATCCTAAGGGATTTCCAATTCCAATTGAAGATCTCTGCTTAGGTTTTGCACAGTCGTATAAGGAGATGAGTGCAGAGTTGGTAGAACTGGGTGAAGAGGACAGGAACTGCTCTCCACCCATCACAGACTGTAATGTGGGGATGTTGGAGGGTGTGACGGTAGACATTTCCACGCAAACTGCCCCGGCAGGCAAAGGAACAAGGTTATGGGGATGTGTACAAAATGCCTTGCACAGAAGAAAGGTAAAGTAAGGGGAAAAAATGGCATGAGATTGTGTGTTAAAAGTGAACAGAATTCAGTCACTTGCCAGTTTAACAGTTGTTTATAGGTAACTGGTTAGTAGAAGTGACAGCAGTGTTTTTTTTTCTCTCTCTTAATGTGCATATATGTCTTTTATTAATGCTTGCCACTCATGTCAGTATTCTACTTGAATATATGGTAATAGTAATAAAGTAGTGGCCCAATGTATGTTTTCAGGGCTGATACCGATACCGATCACGTAGACCGATAACCGATATTTTGAAACAATATGTCTGGTGTAAAAATGAAATTTGATGTCAGAATTTAAGAATAACAAAGGCTCTTACAAAAACTTTCTTTAAATGCTTTTAAATTATTTTATTGACAAATTGGTTTTGAAAATGACCAGTACCGATAACTATAAAAATGCTTAATATCGGCGCTGATAATCAGCCAACCCCTTAATAAGGTTAAGTAATATTGCATTTTTGTGTGTGTGGGTGGGTTTTCTTATGCCAGTGGAGCTCTAATGACCTAAGCTGGCACTGGTGTGTGGCCAAAGCCCCAGTTCTCAGTCTTTCTCTCTCCCTGCCCCGTTGACAGACAGGTTGTAATGACTGAGATGATGAGATTAGACAGCAGAGCAGGATCAGGCCTTACACGAGACCATATGGAGATTAGGCCAGGATGAGGGAAAGGAACACGCTGAACTTGGCCCACTCCAGATGGCCCCACGTTTGCTTAGAGGGGTCAGAGAAATTGGCTGGTGATGTGCAAAACTGCTGTATGAGGAGAAGTGGCAGTATGAAAAATGTTCACATCACTTCAAACCCTTCGTAACATCTGTGGGGTTTATAATGGATGAAGACACATGTGTAGCCAATTCAAAAGCCCTCTAGATCTTAGACAAATGTTCTGTGTCTGTGTTGGAAATCCCATTGTATTGTTTTATTTTTTCTGTTTTTTATTCAGTTGGATCCTCAGATGCTCCAGGGGAAAGACTGGCAGAGAACAGTCATCCCTATGAATGGGGTAAGTGTATTCACATCTGCTCCTCTGCTATAATCCTACAATCCAATGCTTTAATTACTAATTATACACCATTTTTTGAAGATTGAGGTGAAGATATCTATGAAGTTCACTAGTCGGGAGTTCAGCCTGAAGAGAATGCCCTCACGGAAGCCCATGGGTGTGTTTGGAGTAAATATCTCCACAGTGACAAAGTAAGTCAGCACACATTTTATATAGACATTTAAAGAAAGAAATTTTAGTGCACACACATTTTGATGCTGTAAGTTATCATGCTTTTTTAGGCATTCATTGTGTTAAAGAAAATTAGAATATACAGTATAGAAAATTATGTGCTTCGTAGACTTATGCCCTTTCTGTGCAGTGTTTGTGGTCGGATTTGATTGACAGTAATGAGAATTGCCCGTAATGAGCTTCCTAATAGGTTTAAGGGCAGAACCAATTAATGCTATAAAGACAACATGACAACACCAAGTACGGATGCTTAGACCTTAACATGTGCATCAAAGGTCTCTGCATTAGCAGCAGTTACCGCTGATTAATGTAAATGTAAAGGCATTATTCTGCTTAATTTCCGAGTTTTTCTGAAACTGCATTATAGCTTTATATTTGCTTATTAAGCAAATTTAAGCCATACTTTTGCATATACATTATTGTTTAATTTAAAAAAATTATACTTTTATTCAGGAAAGATGCATTAAATTAATCAAATAAGCTTAAAAATTGTATTACTCTCTTTTAAAAAGGCTCCAAATAGGTGTTTTTGCAGTGATCCCATAGAAGAACTATTTTTGGCACCCCAAAAAACCTTTCAGTGAACAGTTCTTAAAAGAACCAATTTAAAGAACATTTTAAAAATCTAAAGAACCTTTTTCCACTATTAAGAACCTTTTCTGCATTTGAAAGGTTCCATGGATGTCCAAGGTTCTTCATGGAACCATCAACCCCAATAAAGAGTGTATGGTTTCCACAGAAATATTAAGCAACACAACTGTTCAAATTTTAAGAAATGTTTCTTGAGCACCAAATTAGCATATTAAATGGTTTCTGTAGGATCATGTGACACTGAAGTGTGGAGTAATGATGCTGAAAATTCAGCTTTGCCATCACAGAAATAAATAATATCTTAAAGTATATTGAAATCTAAAAAAATAATGAATTGTAATAATATTTTACCATATTACAGTTTTTGCTGTATTTTTTTATCAAATATATGCAGCCTTGGTAAGCATAATGGTAGCTTTATGTATTTAATTGGTAACAGTAATACGTTTAAAAAAAAATAAATTTTTAAAAATCATGTTTTTATTGTGCATTCCAGTTAATCTCAGTCAAACTGCAGATGGGTTATTTTGATTAGGTAAAAAATCATTAAAAAAATACAGCTAACTAACAATAAAACACAGTAAAAATATGATAACAATAAAAAACATCTGTTTTTGCAAATAAACTCTTCAAATGCAAACACAGAGTAAAAGACCAAACATTTATCCTTAAAATCACTAATTTTACATTTTGTTTTGGTTGTATATCCTATTTTTTTATGCAAGTTTAAAAAATTGTAGTCCTTGTTTCTGTCCCATCATCATTAAAATCATATGGTTGGTCTTATTTCTTGTCTCAGACGGGAACGCTCTAAAGTGCCCTACATCGTCAGACAGTGTCTAGAGGAGATCGAGAGAAGAGGAATGGAGGAAGTGGGCATCTACCGTGTCTCAGGAGTGGCCACTGACATCCAGGCGCTCAAGACTGCCTTTGACACCAGTGAGTGTCTATCAAGTAATGACAGACACTTCCAGTCAGCCAATTTAGTTGCTGATCTCTCTCTGTCTCTCTCTGTAACAGATAATAAAGACGTGTCAGTAATGATGAGTGAGATGGATGTGAACGCCATTGCCGGAACACTGAAGCTGTACTTCAGGGAGCTTCCCGAGCCCCTGTTCACCGACGAGCTCTACCCTAACTTTGCAGGAGGCATTGGTACGTGAATTTCTTTTACTTGGAAAACACATTAAGAATTGAGCAGGCTTGGCTTTGTGAAGGTATAATTATGTTGATTATCTCCTCGTTTTTCTGCAGCTCTTTCAGACAGCGTAGCTAAGGAGAGCTGTATGCTGAACCTCCTGCTGTCTCTACCAGAGCCAAACCTGGTCACCTTCCTCTTCCTGCTGGATCATCTCAAGAGGTAGACAAGATGCTGATGACTTTGACAGTTTCCCTTAGGGTTAAAGGGATAGTTCAGCCAAAAATGAAAATTTGGTCATTAATTACTCATGTCGTTCCAAACCTGTAAGACCTTCGTTCATCTTCAAAACACAAATTAAGATGTTTTTAATGAAATCCGAGAGCATAGACAGCAACACAACTGACACTTTCAAGATCTAGAAAGGTAGTAAGGACAATGTTAAAATAGTCCATGTGACATCAGTGGTTCAACCTTAATTTTATGAAGCTATGAGAATACTTTTATATTTATTTAAATTTTATTTAACTTCTTTTCTGTGTCAGTCTTTGAGTGCTGCTGGCATCATGATCAAAAAGTTTAGTTAGGTGACTCCATGAATTTACACTAATGTCAAGAAAACGCAAACTATATTATAAGAAAATAAATCATAGCTTGCATTATGAAATATTAAGCTTAAATAAACATTTCCCCTCAAATTCCTATTACTGCTATGCAAGAAAAAAATCATTTCTGTATAATATCCTGTCTGGGCACATTGATTTATTTATTTTTTTAATAATATAGTAATATTTTATTATAATTATTTGGATTTTTTTTTTGTAATTGGAGGGAGAGGAATGTAATTAAATGTAATTATTTAAGTTTCGTAACAGCAAACACTGAAAATCTCTTTCTCTTTTTGTTTCTAGGGTTGCAGAAAAGGAGAGTGTAAACAAGATGTCTCTTCACAATCTGGCCACCGTGTTTGGCCCGACCCTGCTACGACCTGCTGAGAAGGACAGCAAAATCCCCACTAACCCCACGCAGCCTATCACGATGGGGGACAGCTGGTCACTGGAAGTCATGTCACAGGTACACTCAGACCTATTTACAGAAGGACCACGATTTTTTACAATTTATTTATAATTTTGTCATTAATTACTCACCCTTATGTTGTTCCAAACCCATAAGACCTTCATTCATCTTCAAACAAATTAAGATATTTTTGGTGAAATCAAAGAGCTTTCTGACCCTCCATAGACAGCAATGCAACTGACACGTTCAAGTCACAGTAAGGTAGTAAGGACATTAGGGATGCAATGGTATTAACAATATCATGATATCGCGATAGCAAAACTGTCTCAGTGTTATTGTGGTCACATGACAATATGAAACAACAGGTCTTCTGGGCAAAAAGTTGTTTTTAAAATATATTTAAACTTCTTATTCTAACATAAAAGGTCTCTAAAGTTGTATTTTGGGCCATTATGCTTTGACAAAGTATCTGTCAAAGAAACTAAAACTAAAAGAGCAATATGGCTTAATCCCTTCATCAAGTCTGTTTTCGCGTCAGACGATCAGCTCGTGATCCGGTGTTTGCCGCGCCTCTGAATATCTTCGGTCACAGTGAATGCAGTGAACTCATTTATTGTACGTGCTGCGAGTTTAGCGCACGTTTGGGAACTCCGCGGTCACCAGTTGCCTCGTGGGCAGTGCGTCGACATGCAGCGCAGTTGCGCACAAAAAGTATTCTCGTAGCTTTATAAAATTAAAGGTTGAACCACTGATGTCACATGGACTATTTTAAAAATGTCCTACTACCTTTCTGGGCCTTAAACGTGTCAGTTGCGTTGCTGTCTATGAGTGTCAGAAAGCTCTCAGATTTCATCAAAAATATCTTAATTTTGCTCTGAAGATGAACAAAGGTCTTATAGATTTGGAACGACATGAGTGTGAGTAATTAATGACAGAATTTTCATTTTTGGGTGAACTATCCCTTTAAGGTCTATGAACATGCTGTCAAGCACTATTGAAAATCATTTAAATGCATGTATGTTTAATCCATTACACTCCTGACATGTGCATAATTCTGTCGTCTTTGTTTCTGTAGGTGCAAGTTCTGCTGTATTTCCTTCAGCTGGAGACCATCCCGACGCCGGACAGTAAGAGACAGAGTATCCTGTTTTCCACAGAGGTCTAAAAGAATATTCCTAATGTAAGTCTCACACCAGTGGGAGAGGGAGCAAGCGAGCATGTCCACCCACTGGGTATAACGGACACTGGAATGCACAAGAGCATCTCCTCCTAGGCAAAAGCAGGAGTGCTTCGCCTTTCGCGCATTTTCTAGCTGTCGCCACTAGAGGGCGCCGTTACTCGACTTACTCTGAGCACATCTTGAATATACTGAATCCTCCATGTAAACCGCCTATTTTCCTCTGAACATCAGTGTCCTTCGATCTTCATTTGGTGACTCCTCAGATCCCCGAGCATGCTCTCGCGTCCTCTGCTGGTCATTCATATGAGCTGGTGACAGTTCTGGCTTTTTTGTGTTCGTCCTCATTTCGCCTGTCCCCACTGGTCACTGATGCTCTTTCTGTGCTGCTACAATCCAGTATCCAGCTCCAGATTTTGGATCCTTTTATACGATAGATAATTCAACGTAGTTGTTAAAGACAAATGGATAGCTTCTGTTAGTATGTCAATCATTCAAAAGACATAATTTAGGATTTCTTTGTAGAAGATGGTGTTCAGTTCAGTTCTTGTCAGTGTTGATGTGATTCTAATTTAAGAAACAAACGAAAATAATGGAGAAAAATCACACTATTATTTAATTTCCCTTCTTTTTTGGCCCATACCTCTCTGTCAAGCAATATTTAAGTAGTGTTTAACATATGATACATTTCTTTATGCCTTCGTAGTACAGTACATTACCAAAAGGGTCAATATATTTTTCTTTATCCTGATTTTTTTTTTTAATGTAATACATATAGAGTAATTATTATTTATTTGGGGACAGATATCAACATCAGTGTCTTTTCGAAGTACCTTTATCGCTAACTTATCCGTGTTACAAAGTACTGTAGATTCCTTACATATCCTGTCTTTTTGAATCCGTTCAGCATTTGAAAATGCTCAGAGGATAGCACACATTAGCATTTCCCCTGCCGTATATCTAGTGTTGAGAGATGACCAAACGGAGAGGTTTTTAAACTCTACCCTGTCTTTCACATCCGCTCTCTCTCTAGCTTCACAGCACACTGTGGTTTATGTCTCGCTGAGAACCATACAGCAGTGCCTCTTTGTCTCACCGTAAGACATTAAGGTTAAAAAAAAGACAACGCTGTATATAGCACAATCTGTTATCCTTGAATCAGATGGAAGGGTTAATAATGGATGCAGTACAGGAACAGTACAGGTATTTTGTCTTTATAGCAATTCTGTTAATTGTATCACTAAAAATGATTGCTCTTAAGTTTAAAATTTCAGTTAAAGGTGCTTTAGTTACTTTATTTAACATGCAGGCATGTTTTTTTAATTTTTTTTTAATGTTTGTTTTGTTTGGTAAGTGTTTGTGTGTTTACGTTAAACCAAATTCTGGCTACTGTAGAAGGATTTTATCATGCATACAAAAAGGGGTGCAGCAAATGAAAAGGAATTTCTGTTTATCCACCATATCTAAAGTCTTTTTTTTATTAATGTGTGCAGTAAGGGTGCGTCTTTTCATCTTGTCTGTCCTCTTTCTTGATTGTCGGCACTAAATGTACATTTCCTGTATCTTGCACCTGTCCTGAATTTAGCATCACTTGTGCGTTCCTGCTTTATGAAACTTTTGACGTAAATCAAACTGTGATCTATTGCTATCAAAAGGCATTAGGTGATTCAAAGCATTCCTGTTGTGTTTTTTAGATTGTTGAATGTTACTGAGTTCAATGGGAATGATACAGCGCGTTATGTTTGAGAAGCGATTTCTTTGCACTGCACATAGTTTTAAGACTAATGTGATTTAAATTTCTCTAAAACGAGATTGTATCACACAGTAGGAAACACTTCAAACAAATTCATCAGATTTTCTGTGTTTTACATTATAATAAAATTTATTTGTGTCCACAAAGCATAACCGTTTTGAAATGATTGGTCGAGAAAGCACTGCAAGTGTCATTCATTGTAATTGTTATTATGATTTATGTTGAAACCTTGCCTTTAAACACATGAAGACATGCTGGACACCCACTGGGACAGGCTATGGATGCTCTCCCTCTTTTCCTCTTAAGGTTTTTGTCACTATTTATTCTTGCTAATATCTTAATGTTCTGGTTATAGGACTGTATAGATAATGAATTCTGCAGACCGAAACGTTTGGAAGGCATTTGCGGCCTATGTTTATACACAAAATGTTGAATAAAACCTCCTGTATATGAATACCTGCTGTTTCATGGTGTGTTTTGTTCTATCCAGCATTCTTTAACACAAAAGTAAGCCTATGGGCGATACTTCCGGTTCATTAGCCGTTATAGGGAAATAATGAGAACAATAACATTGCGCTGCAAACCAGTTTGTTCATAATTAAGATAATACATTAAATAACACGGTAAGACAGAAGTCTGCAATATCAAGCAGCAAAATGACCTGTTACAGTTAAATATAGCTGAATGTGGATAAGACCAGAAGCCAGACCCATAAAATGTATAAATGGCTGCGAAATTTGAGAGATTTTCTAGAGGGTTTGGACTTAAGTCACAATTTGGTCCGTTACCGGAAGCGCGGCCATATCAGCGATACTCGGATGTAAACAACAGCATGGATTGCACGGTAAATGTACTACTGAATACGTTGTTCTGCTAATTTACGCTGTCTAAACCACGGGAAAACGTGTGGAAGCTGCTAAATCATATAGAGAAGGACTTAGTAAGCAGGAAAGGGTGCAATATTTTGACAAACTAAAGTTAATTAGGTGGTAAAGATACATAAGAGCAGTATTAATTGAGATATTAGCCTAATATTTCACCTACCTGACTGGAAATGATAAGAACAAACACGAATGTTGTCAAGAATCTTGCCCTGGTTCAGTGTGGTCAACCACAAACGCCTTTTTTTTTTTTTTTTTTTTTTGCTCTTCAGACTTTTTTTTCACTCTTCTCTTTGATTTGTTATACCTTTTAGCAGTCTATAGTACTCCAGATATTTTTTTCCGGTCTGACCGATTAGTACGGCCTAAAACATGACAATAATTGGCCATTTTCAGCAGCAATAATCAACTAAATATGCGAGTTCTGTTCGATTCAGTGACGTTGTTTACGTTGTTTACATCATGATGCGTCCTGAAAACACGACAAGGAAAACGGTAAAACTGTTTGCACTACAAACGTCTTTGTGTTCATAATTATACATTTAAATAATATGGTAAGACACACTAATTTTCAATATTAAATAGCAAAAGGAGTAGTTGTGTAACATTACAGCTAAAAATAGCTGGACGCGGAGCCAAAACCATAAAATATACAAATGGCTTACGGCAAAAAATAAGGTGGGTTGAGATATTTTACATATTCTGGATACTACAGTAGTTTGATTTTATATTTTTGTTAATTTATTACTTTTTTGTGCATGTTTGCTGAAGTACATGTTTTGAAACGTAAAATATTTCACTGTATTACACATATGTAATGTGTCTGTGTGTCCACATGGGGGCAGCACGGCCTTGCTCTATGTAGTAAACAAGCTCAGTTGCTAGATTTGTGTGCTTACAGCACGTTTTATTTATTTATCTTTAAATGTTTTATAATTTATAATTGATTTATCATTTTTGTGGTAAGACCGCGTTTAATATGTGACTTAAATAAGTTACCTGTCTTGAGAAATAACAATCGACCAATAGCAGACGAGGAGCAGAGAGGAAATCTGGATGTTGCCCATTCTGCTCATATGACGAACTCCTGTTTGCATACAATGTAGAGAAACGCGTAAGTTTCGACAACAATGTCGCCTAATTTGGCAAATTCTCTCTCCCTTTTCTCATCCTTCTTCCTCCATTTTGTATTTGTCCTTTATTGTATATTTCCCGTGAGATTTACCTCAGTAACGTTAAAAAAGTCTCTGAAACGTCTTTTCGTCAGTGTTTACATGCTAGATTTTGCCTAATATAGCACTGTTCAGTATAGATTAAGTGAAAAACATCTTTTTATATCACATGTCTATTCACAAACAACACTCTAAAGTTATTAAATGTGTCCCATAACATTCAAACGCAGGAAACAGACGTTGATGTAAGAAGGAAATGATTAGTTATTTTTGTGACCCTGGACCACAAAACCAGTCATAAGGGTCAGTTTTTTTTAAATTGAGATTTATACATCATCTGAAAGCTGATGAATAAATACGCTTTTAATTGATGTGTGATTTGTAAGGATAGGCCAATATTTGGCCGAGATACAAGCATTTGAAAATCTGAAATCTGAGAGTGCAAAAAAATCAAAATATAGAGAAAAATTCCTTTAAAGTTGTCCAAATGAAGTTAGTAGTAATGCATATTACGAATCAAAAATGAAGTTTTGATATATTTACGGTAACACATTTACAAAATATCTTCATGGAACATGATCTTTACATATATCCTAATCATTTTTGGCATAAAAGAAAAATCTAATTTTGACCAATACAAATGTGCTACTTATGACTTTTTTTGTGGTCCAGGGTCACATTTGAATTATTTTCCCACATTTCTGTAGCTCTTTACACTGTTTTTCATTACAAGAGAGCATTCCTTCTTATTTGAATGTGTTCATCAACATGTCATGATGATAGCAAAGACGGCAGCTTCCTTAAAGAGCGGTGTTGTGGATTTATTTTTGGTGCTTTGTGTCTAATCCTTTGCTTTTGCAGAGGCCACACAGTCCTCCAGTGGTCCGATAAGAAGCTCTGTTTCCTGTTCATAATATGAGACTCTGAGCTTTGAGCAACAGGAGGGATGGATTGAGTTAAAATACAGACTGACGTTCTGTCATAGAGCTGTTATGGGAGAGAGTGAGAAGGAGAGTGTGGTGTCGTCTGTTTGTCTCTGATTACTCATGTCCACATTTCTATCTCTCTCCTCCGGCTGTTGCTCCTCCCTCAGCAGGCCTTGAAAGGTTTGACCGTTACAGCGTGGATGGGGTCAGATAAGACTCTCCCGCTCACATCACGGCCCTGCCTGCTCCGAGAGGCCTGCTCCCTTCAGATTTCACCAGCTCTTGTTATGTTCCTCCTCTCCCGCTTCATTTCCGTGTCTCCCCCCTTTTTTTTTCGTTTGCTCACTTCGTTTGTTTTTTTCTTTCTGTCGCCTCATCTTGCAGGCCATGCTGTTGATCATTGTTGTGTCTGAGTCAGTTTTGCTCTTGGCTGGTTACCAAAGTTGGTTCAAACCCGACCTGCCTTCATGTCTGGTATCTGTCAATCACTCGGTATCACTAGTTTGCCATTGCTGCACATGACCCGACGCACGTTTCCTGCGTCCACAGTAAGACAGATCTACTCCCTTTAATCTTGTGAGGGAACTTTAGTATAGAGCCGTGTGTTGTAACCTCACTGAGTTAAAAATAAAAACAACAGCAGATTTTAATGTGCAAATGTAGTGATTTATGGGTTAATGTTGTGATGTTTTTTTTATTCATATTATCTATTAATTTATGCAGAAATACATAAACGAAATTCATACATACAAGGATTTAAATATATTTAAATACTTTTAAAATTGTTTTAAAGATGATTTATTATTGTTTCACTGTATAATTTATTTAAATTAAATCTAATGTTGTTTGTAATTATATTAATATTGTATTGTATTCAGATTGTGGCATGATTCCCCCGAAAAATAAGAATTCTTATTAGTATGTTTATATATATATATATATATATATATATATATGTATACATATAATGTATTATTAATGTATTAAATGAATATAGGCTATTTTGTGCTTTTTATGATGAGGGAAGGCTAGTTCACATTGTAAAATGTTATGTGGTGCAACTCCCCCAAAATTTGTAGTAATAATAATAATAATAACAATAATAGTAATTAATTAATTAATAAAATGTATATATAAAATGTATTTTAAAAATTATGTTTATTTATTTATTATATAAATTAGTAAGTTTTTATATACAAAAAATACATAAATATACATGTTTATTATTTTTATTTTATATATATAATATATATATAAAATTAATATTTTTTAGCATGAATCCCCTGAAAATAATATTTCTAAATTAGCAGGTGTTTATATATGACAAAATAAATAAATAATCAATAAATGTTTTTATTTGCAACAATAAAAATAATAAATATATGTATATATATATATGTATGTGTGTGTAAATTTTTTATAAATAAATAAGTACAGGTATTATTTGTAATAATAATAATAATAAATTTATACTTTTTATATGTTTGTAATATAATAATAATACAATATTTAAAATGTTATATATACATTTATTATATACATTTTTATTATAATTTTTTATTTTATATAAGTAATTGTTTTTTATTTGTAATAAAAATAATAGTAATAGTAATAATAAATTACATTTATAATTTTATATAGAAAATGTACTATATACAATTTTATTATATTATATAGATTTTTTATATTATATATGTGTGATAAATGAATAAATAAATAATAAATGTTTCTTATTTGTAATAATAAAATTACAATTATAATTATATCTTATATACATTTTTTATTATCATTTTTAATAATTTTAATAATGTATTAATCTGTAATTAATGACTTATCAATGTGTAATAAAAATGTTACAATTTTTAGTTGATATTTTTTGAGTCATTAAACTGAAATGTCTTGGAAATTATATTAATACAAATTCCAAACCACATCAAACCAACATAAATATTTGCTTTCTAAAAAATGTTTTTATTACGTCACTCGTATTATTTTTATAATTAGATCACTCCTATTCCTATTTTATTTATTTTTTTACAGCTCTGTTCCTGTCAAAATCATCTGAGTTATGAAATGCAGCATTGCACAAGACTAATCTAACATCAGGACACTCTTGCAATAAAAGCATTCATTTGGTTTCCATATATCTTTAGTTTCTTCATACTGTGGGCACATGCATAATCCTCTGAGTGGATTTAAATAATGATTGTCCTTTATCTGGCGTCCCACTCTAATCAGTGTGGTTCGGGCCTTGCTGTGTCATCGCTCTGCTCTTGGCGTGACGTGCCAGCTGTCTATCTCTGTCTTCTCCTCATCTCCAAACCCATAAAACTCACTGACAGGCCCTTTGTTTGAGACACGCCAGTTGCACTCTTAAATATGTGGACCGAGGTCTCGTAAGAAATAAACCGTTCATGTTTTTAGTGCATGACTGCATATGCAAGCAAAAAAAAGTATCACTTGTAAATATACTCTGAGCCTCAAACACATGATTTCCATACACTGAGAAAGACTTAAAATCAATATTATTTTTTGCTTCTGTAACAAGATGAGAGACTCAACCAAACATGTTTTAAAGTAAACACGTTTCTCTGCACGATTTGATTTCTGTGTTTGTTTTATGTTTTATACTTTTACAGTCTTCAGAAACCTATTTTAGGAGCTTTTATTTCTTTTGGAAACAGATGTGTTTTAAATAACACAAAAAAAGCAGTGTATAAAAGTTCATTTGAAGAATAACAAAGCAGGTTTTTCTAAAGCGCCATGTTTTTTGTCATTTCTCCATGCTCTGCTGCACCAATCAGACAGTTTAATAGAAAGCTCAAGTCTTTATTTTCGTGATAATTTTCATTTTCGATAGTCCTTTCTGTGATAAGGTCTCTGCTTTGGCTCACACCGTCGCCTGCTACTTTGCCTCAGGCAAGCGCAGTCAGAGTGTTTTGCATATCTGCTCATTTGTTAAGCAAATCTTTCTCCTTCAATTTTTTTTTTTTTTTTTTTATCCCTCCCTGTTTTCTCCCTTTCGCTCTACCACTCTGTTTTTGTAATCTTGAAAGATGTTTTGACCTCTTGTAATTTTCTTGTTCATTCATATGATGTATCTGTTCTTGTGTGGTATTGGTGTTATGTTGTGCGGATGCATTGGTTCAAAGTGGATGTTTTACCATTGTTTATATGTGTGGACTGAGGTACACTATAGGTCAAATTTCGCTTTTTGCCTGCAGGCTTCAACAGCTTTTGGCAGCAGACCCACTTAAGGTTTTTTTATGATAATGGCCTGTCCAAAATATCTGAAAGCACATCTCTGTATTGTTCCTCTGTATTAATTCTAAATCAACTGTTTTGACAAATATAAAACAGCTGCCGAAGCTAAGTAAATTTAACATATGGTGTGTATGATTCGTTGGAATATATTAAACAATTTAAATTAAACTTTAGACATGCTTAATTTATTTCTCATGATTTTCTCATGATTTTGTAGACAAGGTGATATATTTGGATATTTCTTATTTTATGAATAGGACATAATTTTAGGAAAGCTGTAATTAAAAACATCACCATATGCAAATTATTCAATGTTACTGAATCACTTTTTGTGCAGTACCAGTAAAGGGGGAAAATAAAGTGCTTGCAAGATTCTTTAGTTATTAAATGTATAAAATGTAAGCTTTTATAAACAGACCATATATATTTTTAGACCCTG
>JAHKKF010527267.1:24055-45324 GCA_019740295.1 Labeo calbasu
TTTCTTTCTTTTTTTTTTTTTTTTTTTCCCAAACCAAAACTAAAACACAATGCAACCATGTGAGGCATGCATCTACTGCAACACCCAATGTATTCCTCTCTACAGAAATGACTGAGGGGTATTTCAATGGCCTCTGGTTTTACTTGGTAATAAGAGAACTGTACTTTCCACCAGTTTAAGTTCAATTATGGTGTTTATAAGCCACTGGAATGCTGTTCTAAAGAGATCAGGGAGTTAAGTGAGGTTAAGTCTTTGCTTCCAAACACCTTTAGTGTATTTAAGTAACCATATCATCTTAACCTGGCCAAGATCAGGATATGATGAGAACGTATGTTAATGGCTTAGTCAGGTAAACATCAGATAATTGCGCATACATGCCTTAATGATGAGGCTCCAGTGGATGCGCTAGCAAAGATTATGCACAATATTATATTATAAAGCTATAGAATTTATACTTATAAAGAATCACAAAAACAAAGCATTGCACAGATCTTGAGTTTACGTTGAAGGGCATGTCCGTGGCAGCCTGACAAACTTCGATGTTTCACCATGAAACAGGAAGTTGTTATAATTCAGGCATACAATGTCCAATCTAGGGCTGTCACTAACTAAAATGACTTAAAATACATACACATTTATCTATCTATCTATCTATCTATCTATCTATCTATATCTATATCTATATATATATATATATATATACACACAGTACTGTGCAAAAGTCTTACTTTTGTCTAGTCTTACGTACTAGGCCACTACTATTTTCACCAGCTAAAAAATGGTTTAAAGTAAGTTGTTTCTATCTTTTGCTGTAGTGTGTCAGTAGGAAATATCAGTTTACATTTCTAAACATTCATTTTGCCATTAATTATAATAATCCAGTGAGATTTTTGTATGGAGCACAGGCTGTTNTCAGACTCCTTGTGCAAACAGAGATCTGATCTCTCCATCATTCAATCCAGTCTGTCTTAAGAAACAGAAAAAAACGGAGACAGACTAAATCCAGAAGAACTGTGGCAACATCTCCAAGATGCTTTAAGAGACCAACACCTACAAAGCTACAATACTGTTAAAATTTTTAGACAGTTAGGCACATAAAATGAGGATACTGTCAAAAACAATGTCATAAATAGATTTGTGCGATAAACAGTTATCATACTGACAAATATGTTGATGTATTCTCTTGTGTTTGCATAGATTTACAAATAATTTACCTTACAAAGCTGATGAAATAGCGCACACTGCGCTCCCAGATAAACGTTATAATAAACCCAAATTCACAATAGCATTATGCTTTATTATGATTTTAAATGGGTTTAATATGTGGAACGCGCAACTTACGGTATTTTGCCGATTACTCGTCATGGGCAAAATGCAAATCGAGGATTTTTTTTTTTAATCGAATACTCAAATAGAAATGAGTAATCATTGCAGCCCTAGTCCGATCTACACCAAAATTTGCATGTTTGATAAGAGTCCTGTCCTGAACACATGCCCATATTCAGTTATAGTCATAGCGCCACCTGCTGGCAACAGGAAGTGGCATGTTTTATGCTCTAACGAACTCCTCTTAGTGATTTAATGACATCAACATTATATTTGGTAAGTCTACTCTAAATGCCTTTGTGATGTTAAATTACGAAGATCTTGAGTTTTCGTTAAAGGGGCGTGTCTGTGGTGGCCTGCCAAAGTTTGATGTTTCACTATGTAAAAGGAAATGTTATAACTTAGCCATACAATTTCCGACCTGCCCCAAACTTCACCCGTTCGATAAGAGTCCTGGCCTGAACACATCTAAAGGCCAATGGTCTGTTATAACAATAGCGTCACCTGCCGGCAACAGGAACATGCAATGTCCAATTTGCGCTAGACTTCACATGTTTAGTAGGAGTCTTGGCCCAAACACATCTAAAGGCCAGTATTCAGTTATAATCATAGCAACACCTGTTGGCAACAAGATATGTCATGTTTTACAATCTGCACCAAACTTCATATGTTTGATCAAAGTGCTGGCTCGAAGACATATATACATGCTAATACATATAATAATAATAATATATTATAGCAGCAGGAAGTTTGGTACATTGGCTTTGACATATTCCTCCTATATTTACCACTATTGGCCACCATTCGCTATGTTTGTTTTCCTAAAGCCACTGGGTGGCAGTGAGCCCGGGTGCAGGGGCCCTTTCAACACTGCTTGCAGCTTTAATGAGACATTGTTTTTCATCTGCTGTATAGTACGGAAGTAGGCATATTATGAAGTTTGTCTCAGTACAGTCAGCCTGGGAACGTCTGTTCCTTCACGCCCTCATTCAGCTGAGGAGGAAACCTAACACTTGCATTCCTCATTCCAGAGCACAACCCCTTACTTCGCAACCACTCCCACTTCCACAATCTAGACATGCGTGCAGACACATGCATATTAAAGGCTGTCCTTAACTGATCATGTGATTCTGTGTCCTCAAAAGACACAACAGAAAAGAACAAAACAAAACAACACAGTACTGCATGAAACCAGGTGTGAAGACACATCCTCCACACCCACAAGGTACAGATACTCACAAAGCTCACACTTGAGGTCAAAAGCTTTAGGAATCTTGTTCATGCGGACCAGTGGGGTATCCCCAATCCTGCTTAAAATGTTGGGAAGGATACTGGGTTTCTTTGTTCTGTGAGAAAAGGGAGCACATTAAGCAGTTACACACATGCAGGAGCACAAGCACACATTAAAGCAACGTCAACCATCAACAAACTACAACAGAACTGACTGAACTGAATCACCGTGACTCTGCAGATTGTGGCTGTGCTTTCTGCGAATGGTAAAGGTGTGGTAATTAATGAATTAATACATTTTTTTAAATTCTTCCAGAAAGAACACTGTTGTTAAACAGGTTTTACTTGCACAGTTATGAAAACTGACATTTTAATATCGGGTGCGTAGATTTAAATAATACAAAGTTAGAGATAACTGATTAAGCTCTGTAAATATTTCAAGCAAAAAGTAGTGTAAGAAGGAAAAACAGCAACTGAACTTGCATAGCTTCAGTCATGTTTTAAAATCAATGTTAAAAGCAATCCTCTGTCCATGACACATCTTTCTGGAAACACCCCTTTCCCTGACAAATGAATTTTGAGAAAAGGATGTAACAGATTTACTGTGTCAATATCTTACCTTTGAAAGTGCTTGTGTGGCGACTCTGTATTTGGGTCACCAAGTGTCCAGGTGCATCTGCTGGGCAAATCTGGTCGGATCCATTTCCTCTCCATGGTGCGTTCTGATCCGTTCTCAATGTGCTCTACATTCACATGGTCTGTGTCATTCTCATTTAACTTGTGTCCAGCCTTTCCATTCAAAACGGCATCGGTTTTCACCTTTGCATCCCCGTTGATGCCAGATTCTCCATTTGCAGCATTTGTGAGGACTTTGGCAGCATGTGGGCAGACGGGAGCAGTCCCAACTGACTCTGAACTAGATGGTACTGATGGCATGGTTTACCTGCGACAGGAAAGATTTTAGGTGTCATTCACCAGGCCTTGCTTTGTATAGTACTCCAATGAACGGTTATAAACATTATTAGGAAATGTTACACAATCCCTCCATAATAAATGTGGGCGTATTGTGTGCTTATGTAACACAGAGATCACAACATGCCTTAGAGTAGTACAAACTACAGTATAAACACCAAAAAAGTCTCAAACATCACCTAAAAGATCATATTTCTAGAGCATTACTTTTTTGACATACACAAAGTCGATGTTTTTGGCAGTGACCGATGCAATGACATCTTCATGATAACACTGTTTTGCATGCTTTTCAAAGAAAACAAGAAAACAATGCATCATTCAGAATGTGTGCGCAAATTCACTTTTTGATAACAACATCTGTAAAATTAGACCTATACAGCTTTCTAATCTCGAAGGCTGTCAAACACGAAAATAAAACAAGCGCTTCTATCGACCAAATTCATTCTGGTGAAAGCATGAATAAACAAAAGCTAAGCCTTAATAAAATAAAATAAATAAGCAAATAAACTACCATTGAAACCTGAGAGAAGGAGATCCACTGGGATTCAGGTGAAATGTTCAATGTTATCCCTCTCGGTCTCGCTCAGAACAGAACAGTCATACTTGTTCATATTTCTACCTCAAATGCTTGTAAATTTGCCAGGAAGTGACTCTTACGCAATGAACAGTACAATGAAACACAACACCAACAAAGCCTTTCAGCCAAAAGTGCACTTTGGGATTGAGCATTTTCAAATTGGAATAAACAATTCCATGCATTCCACTTCCTTTCACTGGCATCTGGGATGTTTTGATTGTAACCTTTACCACTAACTACATGTTAAACATGAAGAAAAAAAAGGTTCCTAGAGGTTCCTCCGTGGCAAAACACGCTGTTCTCAAATGACAGCATTATTAGTAACATTCATATGCTGAAAAAAACAAAAAAAAAAACAAAACAAAAACAACATTTAGCAAAACCAGACATGGTCGAATAAGAGATTTCTGCTTTCCACACACAACCTTCAGAGAAGAGGAGTGTCTTTCCAGACAACTGAGATGATGCAAAAAAAGTCTGTACAGATGGAATTTACTCTTTTAAAACCTGTTTAGTCATGAGTACAAAACAACACTGGGAAAAGAATCTCTCATAAGCACAATGTTCTCAAACTGAGGAAAATGTATGACTAAAACAAAATTTAGAAATTTAGCTGGTTAAAGGCTACCTCGAGAAATCTCTGCGACTTGAGATCCTAATCATATCAAGCATTCAAAACATTTATTTAGTTCATTTTTATTATTATTATTATTAATTATTATTATTATTATTATTGTTATTATTTTACATTTACATTCTCTTCAACAACCGACGACGTTTATAATAGCTATCAGACATATCAGAAAAAGCAAGGACAGTTTTGGTAGGCTTTAAAAAGAACAGCCAGTCATCCGGCTTAAATAATGGGTAACTGATAATGGTTAATAAATGATTAAAAAAATGACTCTAAATAATTCTCCACAGCATGTGTGTGTAGGTATGGACTGAAAAACACGTAACCGCGTCATATTAGGGAAACAACATAAGTAAGGTAAGATGACGCAATCGCGTGGCTATTGCCTTCATTGTGCTCTCGCTGATCGTGATGCTGTGACGCAGGGGTCGATTTCATCATACTCACACCGCATTCCCCATCACTTAGGACAGATGCATATAATATAATTAAATGTAACGTTCTGTATAAAACACTTGTATTTCGCCAGAGAGTTTAAGATGTGCTCCTCATCTACAAACATCGGTGTATTAGTGTTGCAGATTGATGCTCTCTCCTTGTCTTTGTCATTTTTAATCATAGGGTTTTCTTGAAGTTTCGCGATTGAAATACCAACGGACAGAATTTACTCACCTGACTATCAGATAAAGAAACTTGCGAGCTGGTGAGGTCCGATTACACAGATGCCTTATCCGTATGTGAAAAGAAGTCAGTTTGCCAGCTGCTCACATGCGTTAAAGAGTCACACTGGTGTCCAATCAGGTGCCAGCATTCCTTGTTGGGATCGAGCGCTGATTGGCTACGACGGGGGTGTCTGTTCTTTTCTCTTAACCAATGGAATGTCGACATTTAGTCGTGCCCTCGTCTATAGGAAACGCTCTTCTGCTATTCAATGAGCTCACAGGGAGTGGATGTTATCACTTAGGGGCACTAGACAGTTTATGATTGTAATAAACGTAGCTTCGGAGCATAGTATTAATTTTATGGTAAGCTTAAAATCTTTGATGAATAGCTAGAAGCTCAGGAGTCCTCAGTTAAATCAAGAATCGAAAACAACGCTCACAAGAATAAAAAGTTGGATGCCCCTCACGAAAATTAACCATGGTTTTATTAAAGTAAAAAGCACGTTTTTTTTTTTAAATGGTGTATTGATTACCATTTGTATAATCAATTTTAGTACAAATACAATGGTTAGTGTAGCAAAACCATGGTTAATTTGTGGTTATAATTTTTAACTATAGTAACCATGTTTTTTTTTTATTGTTTTATTTGTGGTAAACCATGGTTAATTGTGGTAAGGGGAGAAACAAAAAAGCGGCGTGTTAGTTAACTTGTTCATAAAAATGCATTTTGTTTTATTTTACAGATTAATAATAATATAAACATTTTAAATGTAATGTTACCGATTGTTTCTACGTTTAAATGGTCTCTTTTTTTCTGCAAGTAACGTTAGGACCATTTCAACTCAAATATAATATTGGAATAATGTACAGAGAGTCTGTTTTTATTTCAAGGCAAGACACGCATGTTTTAGATTAATAGACTTAGTTGTACTGATTTCGTTAACCGTGTTAGAAACAATAGTTTTGTGTCGTGAGATTATTTAAGATAAGTTATGAAAACAGGGTTGCGTGATAAGAACAAGTGGAACTCGTGTTGCATGGAAACCATCGAATAGTTTCATTTTCATGTTTTAATGGTGTTTACTGCTTAATTTCGCGAATGGCTACTCAGAATCAAGTACTTCATAGTGTTTATTAAAATAGGTGCTTAACTCCTTAAGAAGCTGACATCTAAAAATTCTAGTACTCAACTAATAGACGTTAAATTAACTTAAAAAACTCTGACTTGTTAGTTATTTGGGTACCATCAACCAAAATGTTTTGTTACCAACAATTCTAAGTTAACCAAGCCAATCGTTGACCTGATATTTGCTAGGTGGATACTGCCATTATAAGAGCTTTAGCAAAATTCATTAGGCGACTATAGGGTTTACAGTGACTTTGAGAACAGTTTGATAATTTTTCCTAAATGAAAAACATTACATCACTAGGTCATTAAATCCACAAATTCAAATACTAAACACTGCTTTCACTGTTAGAAGATACATGCACACGCATAAAATAGAATATATGGGAATAACATAACTACTGAAAAGCAGTAAAATGATTAAGGTATCTTTATTGAAAAGCAAACAAATCTCGCATAAAAAGGTGAGAGGACAAAGAAATCAGGGAGGAAAGAAATTCAACATTTATCACATTTCATCAGGAGAGACGAGGGCAGGATTAGGGGGTTGAATGTTGGTTTCAAGAAAGAAGGACATTTTAAAACCGTCCAGAGCGTTCTCTGTCTCTTGACCTCCGTCTCTCCCGGTCTCTTCCACCACCGCCGCCGCCGCCGCCGCCACCGCCACCACCACCACCACCACCTCCTCCTCCTCCTCTATTGCGTTCCCTAGAGCGAGAGCGACGTTCACGGGAACGTGAACGGGAGCGATGCCTGTGCAGGAGAGAAACAAATTTACTAACGAGTCCAAAACCAGCAGAGTACCTTTTAAACATTTAGAGTTTGTAAGCTTACTTTTTTTTTTTTTTTAAGAAAAATTTAATTGATCAAAAGTGACAGTAAAGACGTTTTAAAAAGCAGTTCTTTTGACCTTTTTTTAAAGAATCCTGAACAAACAAGCATCACAGTTTCCACAAAATATTAACTGTTTTCAACATAGATAAGACATGTTTCCTGCGCAGCAAAACAGCATATTAGACTGATTTGTGAAGGATCATGTGACACTGAAGACTAGACTAATGATGCTAAAATTTCAGTTTTGCATAGGAATAAATTACATTTTAAAATGTATTCAAATAAAAAAAACATTTATCTATCTGATAAAATTCAGCTCTCCCATAAGAGATTTTAGCATAAATCATTTAAAATAAATCTTACCAACCCCAAACTGCAAAAATTTTGTGCAAGGTTAACCATTTGCACAAATTTAGTTGTTAGAATAAGGATCTCTTATCTTTATAACAGATAACTATGAAGCAAGACCTTATAGATGCCTAATGCCAGCAATGTGGGAATTACAAGATCTACTCAAGTGTTCTATCATGATCTTTATGCTTTTGACGAGTTTTAAAATCACACAGACCTCTTCCTCCTGCGGCCATACAGTTCTCTTCGGAGTTCCCTTGAGATTGGCTTCAGGTGCATGAAGTTGCAGAAGCCACCTCGAGTGCACTCTCTGCAGGAATACACAAGTACTGCAGTCAGTCACACTGAAGCCAGTGAAAAGAGTTTAAAGTGCCCCTATTATGGATTTCTGAAAATTACCTTTCATGCAGTGTGTAATGTATGTGAGTGTAAACGGTCTGCAAAGTTGCAAACAATAAGTTATTGTCTCTCAAAGGAACGAGTTGACTCTAACCTAATCAAATCCAATTTCCACAAAGTTCATACATCAGAAATTAATACATGTGCATAATGCCTGCCTATGTTTTGCACTGACATCCCGCAAAAATTCAAACATTGTAGCTCATTTGTGTGGTTTACATAATGTCTAGAAGAAGCTGTGGTCTCCACTGTGAGTGAATTCAGTTTATTTTTACTTCCAAAGGATGAGGCTGTGAAGAATCAGTAGTTAAAATTCATCTTTACTACTAGGGCTGTGTATTGCCAAGAATCTGGCAATACGATACGCATCACGATACAGGGGTTGCGATACGATAAGTTGCGATACTGTAAACAAGGCGATATATTGGGATATTTCTTATTTTATGAATAGGACAATTTTAGGAAGGCTGTAATTAATAACACACCACCATATGCAAACCATTCAACGTTACTGAATCACTTCTTGTGCAGTACTAGTAAAGTGGGAAAATAAAGTGCTTGCAAGATTCTTTAGTTATTAAATGTATAAAATGTAAGCTTTTATAAACAGACCATATATATTTTTAGACCCTGCTTTACAATTTAAGTTTACAATTGTAACCATGTCAGATCATTTTGATCTGAACTTAAGAATCACATCTGCTTAATATCAATCAAAAATAAAGTGCTTGCAGGATTCCTAAAGAAAACAAAAGAATTGTAAAACAATGAAATACAGATATTGGACATTTTGAGAACCTTTTTGTTCTGAGAATTTCGCAAGTTTTGGATTTTGCAAGTTTTTCAGTTTGTAATTATGCTCCGCGTGGAATCGCCGAGACCGCGACGCAAGCACGGCCTCAACTGCACAAAACAGCTGCACCACGAGAGAAAGCGGCTGGCAGCCAAGCAGCTACCCCACCGTGAAGGTCCTTCCGCAGTGTGCCACAGTGTGTGGCTGTGTGTGTTCGTGTACAAGGGAAGATGTGCAGCACTTATGATGCTTATTCAGGCACTTACCCCATTTCATACTGTCGACAACAAGCCTCTCTAAAATCAGTAACAGGTGAGAGCTCAGCATGGATGGGCTGGCCATTAAACCAGCGGTTATTCAAGTTGATCACCGCTTTCTCTGCATCTTCTTCACGGCGGAACTACACACACAAAAAAAGCAAAGTTTAACTGTTTCTCAGCACTAAACTGTGTTTTAAGCACAAAAATGCTTTTAAACATTAAATGCTGTAAACGCTGTTAATTACTGCTTTTATACAATGGTGGCAAAACCAAAATGATATAACAAAAACATATGTTTTCCACAAGTACAAATCTGCAGCCAAAAATAATATACCAAGTAACACTACTGATAATACAAAATAGCACAAACAGTTTAAGGTAAAAAGATACAATTAACTGTTCAATCACAAACTCTGAGTTTGAAATTCTAACTTATTACAAGTTCAACAATGACAAACAGTTAGCAGCTGTTTAACAGTAGTAAATTAAATCAGCATAAATTACTACAGTGTAAATACACTGCAAATTATCTCACCTTCACATAGACATTTCCCACCAAGTGATCTCCTAAATTATCACACACGTTCATCTCCTCAACCTCTCCATATTTCTCCTCCATTTCAGTGAAGACCTCCTGTAAACAAAGAATTTAAAGTGATATTAGAGCATGAAATCTACAATTTGTAGTATTTAGCCTAAAAAAAAAAATGATTTACTCTTATTGAAACTTGAAAATTGAAACTTAATCTTATTATCATAATTGTTAAAAACAGTAGTGCTGCTTTATATTTTTTGGAAACTGTAGTATATTTTTACAGAACATTTTGAATAGAAAGTTCATAAGAACAGCATTTACCTGAAATAGAAATCTTTTGTAACAATGAAAAAGTTGAGTGCTGCTTTTAATGTCTTAAAAATCTTACTGACCCCAAACTTATAAATGATAGGATTAGTGCTGTGCAACAATTAATCGCATACAAAATAAAAGTTTTTCTCTGCATTTTGTGTGTGTATTGTGTATATTTATTAGGTATATAAAAATACACACATATACAGTGTATATTTTGAAAATATTTACATGTATATATTTTTACTAATATTATGGGTAAATACATTTAATATATAAACAACATGTATTTCTTAAATACATCCATGCATGTGTGTGTATTTATATATACATAATAAATATACACAGTACACACATATTTTGTAAACAAAGATGTATTTTCGATGTGCTTAATCATTGCACAACACTAGATAGGACAAGGTTATATCCAGAGCAGACATTTCTGGAACCTTGACCAGATTTCTATAAACCAATTCAGTGTTTGCAAACAGTGATGACGTTGTTTAATCTGGTTATCAGGTTGCAGAAAATAACGGTTTTCAAGTAGCAGTCTAAGGAGCCATGAGTTTATATTTCAAAATTTTGACTTTATTCTTACAATTCCGAGATTAATTCTCACAATTCTGATAAGAAAAAAACTCATCATTCTCTCTTTTCCCCTCGGCTCTGGCTTTTTTTCCCTGGAGAATTGACAAACTCACTACCGTTGAGTTAAATCAAGTTATGAAGTCCGAACTAGGAGCTATAAACTTACATTTGCGAGAAAGGGCTAATATAATGCGTCCCCTACGAACAGCATATGTGAATATTATGTGGACATATTGTTTAAATCAAATTGTAAAAAATTATTTGAATTCCGATTCTGGCATCAAAAGGCACAACTTTTTTTTTTTCTCTTATTCCATGGATTTTTACCCGTTTACCTTCACTTGTTATACCAGTGTTTTTCTGCAACCACTATGTGCGTGTAAACACAAGTGACCTAACTGTGACGTCTACTACAAACTGGTCTATAATAATTAGCCCTGCAAAATTCTTTGAGAATAATGATTTGCTTACAAACACAAAATTGGTTGAAAGAAAATTCTCTATACAACAGCAGTAAGAAACCTATGAACCAAACTTATGAAATAATGCAGAACACAGCACTAGAAAAGGAGTATTTATAACAGAAACGTTCATGACTTTAATTTGAACTTTAAACTCAAGCTTGGAAAAGACTATTTTGAAACTCCATACTACTCTCATTGTTTCTGATTGTGGGAGCTCTTTAATGGCTTGAATCATAATTACATTGAGGCTGTTTGTGCATGACCCATCTTCATCATCATTTCCCCATGACTTTCAAAGACAGTCCACCTACCTCAAAGAACTCATCATAGTGCTCCTGCATCTCCACATCACTGACAGCATCTGATCAAAGAGGAAAGACACAGGCAATCAGTTACAGTAATGACTGCAGTAACGCCTGCATGCTCTTTGTTTCTTTACTTTAGGCTGTGTATGAGCAAGACTTACTTATGCCATCCGCAGACTGGGCTGTGTTTTGTGGGTTCCGGTAAATGTTCAACAGGGCAATGGTCTGTAACAAATCAAACATAAATTTCAATACATATATACCAAAAGAACCATGCAGAACTACATCAGAGGACCACTGGTGTAAGAGCTGGTGTGTACCTGACTGAATGTGGGCTTGTTATGGAGTCTAGAGCATCGGTCTCCATGGCGACATGCTCCGATTTTAAAGTAGAAAGAGCAGTTAACCCTGTTGAAAACAAGAGAGGTTCAAAATACAAACACATGCTAGCTAGCTTTGGATTTCTATTCACAAGACTTTATCTTTTGAACCCTATTAAATTACAAAACAGCGGGAAGACAAACGCAGATTATTAAAACTGCAATAAAACACAGACGATGAGCTTTTGTAGTGAACCTTATGAAGGCGACAACGTTAGATTAGCAAGATACACTATGAATAAAACGCAATGGAGCCACAACGAAACCGAGGTGAAAGATACAGAACTAAAACAAGCATGCAATGATTGTTCAGCATATGATAGCTCTGCGGTGTGATGCGAATATTTAGTAAGGTTAGCACTATTGTTGTTTTACAAGACGCGATGTTAGCAAACAGGTCAACTGATGACCACACGAGGCATGAGATAGAAAATGGTCTAATATTCTACCCATCACCACCGGTTTGTAACAATGTATATGACTGCTAAAAAACAATCAAATGCAAGCAATATTTCAAGAATATTTCCATTACTTACTTGTCTTTTTCTGTACCGAAAATCGACGCCAAGTATTCGGCCATTTTGAAAAAAAAGAAAGGCGGTGGGAGGTTTTTCTTCTACTGGAGAATGAAGAGCAGAGAACACGCTGAACAAGGTGGGGGCGACTGCTGCCGCCTAGTGTACTGATGCGCGAATAGCACCAAGTAGCAGGGCACATACAAAGCAAGTACCGCCAGCTCCACCTCTTGTGTGAACTAATGGGTGGAGTTATGTTTAGGATAGGGTAAGGGGTAGGGTTAGGGTGTGGATAGGTGTCTATCTCCACCCATTACCTCCAGCGAGGGGGAGCTAGAGCTCCAGCTCCTCCCATTTGGCTCTGCAGTGAGCACTCTTTCATACAAAGGAAAGAAATCAAACCTGCACGTCAGCTAAAACGGGCGGGGATTAAAATTCGGAATGCGCGCGCATCATTGATTCAAGAAAACCCGGGAGAGATTGCCTGTACGGCTAAAGAAATACACGGATACGGTACAATATAGTTAGACTTAAAAAGTTAAAAGTTTATAGTTTATATACATTAGGTGTCATAGTGGGATAGTGTTACAGATCCGAAACAGGGATGAAGTTTTGTTGTTGTTGTTTTGTGGGCGGTTTTCAGTTGGCATATAAAAGAACAAAAAAATGTAAATTTGGGCTGCGTCCGAAAGCTCTAAAATGCTGCCTTCAGAGGCATATATATATGTATATATATATATATATATATATATATATATATATATATATGATTTTATAATAAAATATATGATTTTATATTTTCAACTCGTCATTCTCTCTTTTCTCTTCGACTTAGAATAGGCGTTTATATCCCACACTTCTGGCTCCCCTCAGAATTGACAGACTCACTATTTTTGAGATAAATCGAGTTATAAAGTCCGAATTAGGAGATATAAACTTGCATTTGCGAGAAAAATATTGTGATATAAAATAAATAAATGGTATGAAAAATGTTAGGTTTAAATAATATTTTATGCTGTAACTGTAGGGCTAATACAATACATCCCATATGAACAGCATATGTGAATGAGACCTGTTGTTTAAATCAAGTTTATGCTTTAAAAAGAGAGTATTATCATAACAGTTTTCACCCATAATATGTCCGTTTAAGCTTTAAATGGCGTCTTTGACGACAGTATTCTATAAAAATGATTTGCATTCCGATTTTGACATCAAAAGGCACAAAATTTTTTTTTTTTTTTTTCAATGCGCGCGCAGCTGCAAGTGACGTCTATTCCAAATTGGTCTATCCAGTCGTTTCCGAAGAGGGAGGGGAGCTACTGTATCATTGTTTACTTTGTAAAGTTGCAAACCTTTATGAGAGATGTGGTTACGGTGCTCAGGGACAACATATGCTGTTCGAAGCTGTGCTCCCACATGGTTAGCAAGTTTGACATTTGAACCGATGCATCGGAGCTTGTGTTAAGGGGTGTGCCAGATGAAACCTCGATTTCGAGGCTTGTGTTGTAAACGTAGAAATCACGAAACCAGTGACAAACGAAGGTACACTTTCTTTCCAGTCCCATGCGTGGTTCACTTTGTGTGACGGTTCGAACCCCCAGATCTTACTTATTCAGACTTATTTCAGGAAAAATAAATATTTGCCATATGCACTTCATATATGTGTACATTATTCTTCTATTACATCACATAGATACTCGTACTGGCATTTAATGCCACAGTTTAATGGGTAAAGTTAAATTAATTTAATGTATCAGAAACAGAAATTCAACAAATACACACACTGTTAGACCTAAATTTGTGCACGTAGATGAGTGGAATGTGTAGCGAATATTTTGCTGCTTTATTTTTACTAACCACCAGAGAGTGCTGTTTCGATACACACGCGAAGCTTTGAATCTTTTCCCGATACAGTCAGTGGAAAGCGTCAGTGTTGAATGAGTGTCACGTCCGGCATGCTGACTTAACCGAAGGCGCTTTTGACGCAAGGCTTCATGGGGCATAAGAAACTTGTGGATATTAAAAGTCATTTCGTTTATGGCTATGCTAGTATACCATCTCTAAAACCTAAGTGAAACAGGAAGTGGTTCACCACATGTTCCTAAACACTCATGTGAACTTAAAAACACAGCATACATGGGAAATACACTTCAGTGAATACTTCATGAATACCATCTGATACTGTGCTATGATACTGTGTAGTTCCAGCCTTAACATGTTGGCTTATCAAAAAGGTCTGTGTTGGCCGGGACTCCACCAACTCATTCTGGGAGCCCAGGAGGAGAGCTGTCGTTTTTGATGCAGTTCACATAATCTGTTCAATAAATGCGTACTTAAGAAATAACTTCACGTTCCCTCTCATGGCATGGTGTAAGAAGTGTATGTTATACCCACAATCAAATTCACCCTGTTTTGAAATTAATCATGGCCAGAGGCCTTTCATTTTGCACAGTCTGTAACATGGCCTGCACGGAGTCAGCCAGGTTCCTGTTTCATCTGAATGGCTATTATTAACAGTGTTCATAGGACTGACAGCTGTAGTGGGATTAGTTGAAGTATGCACGAAGCGAAGAAGTCACCTTAAATAACGCCATTAGAACAGGGTGAACATTTAAAGCATTTCCAACTTTCCAACATTCACAAAACACCTAGTCCATTTAGGTGAATTATCACTTCTTTACTACATGTGATAGTAGTGGATTTAGACATACTCTGAATGAAACATTTCTTAATACTCCCATATAAGTTTAATTAAGTCCTAAGCCATTCCACTGTGCCTTTCAGTAAAGATAGCCAGGGTTACTGTTTTGTAAGTCACTTTTGATAAAGACATCTGGGACATGACCAAGAACAAATGATGCACCCTGTGCACATAAACTATACAGCTCTCTTATCATAAAAAAGTCATTACCTAAATTTTACATGCATACAAAATGGTGTTTACAAGACAAACTTTTCAATGTTAATCAAATAAGGAAAAATTTGTTATGCAACAACTATGAAGCACTTGTACAGGCGTGTTAAATTTGTTAAAAGAAAGCATTTATCTTCAGTGTTGGGGGTAACATAATCAGATTACTTTTTTAGTAAGTAACTAGTAAAGTAACACATGTATTTTTCATCTACAAGAAAATATCTGAGTTACTTTTTCAAATAAGTAACACCAGTTACTTTGTTTTCCTATTTATTGACTGACAAGTCTCCTGTCCCTATGTTGAGAGAAATCAGGAGTACTTACAGATGCGTTGTGTGCACAGTGTAAACATGATGTCACTGTAGTTCTAGACTAAATGTGAACATGGATTAATTCTCTCTCACACACACACACACAAAAACCCTTTATTCCTCAAAATTAATAAAAACACAAAAATGCAAACTCAGAATATGATGCAAACCTGCAATAACTAAATATTAAATAACACAAATATCCTTTATGTAATTCCATTTTATTAACCAGTGTCTTTGTTTCAACCATACCAATAAGCAAAAATTAATTTAGATTAACCAACATTTGTGCTTCATTTCTGAAGAATGCTGAACTTCCTTTTCCTACAGTTCTACTGTACAGATAAAAATTTACTTTTCCTTCAGCCTGAGGCTTATTCATTTCACTTTTTGGTGTGAAAGGGCTTTTACATTTGCTAAAAATAGAACTTTTTATATTAAAAACAAACAAGCAAGCCCTGCCCAGATTTAAAAACTAACGCAAAAGTAACGTAACGCATTACTTTGCACAAAAAGTAACTAAGTAACGTAATTAGTTACTTTTTTAGGGAGTAACGCAATATTGTAATGCATTACTTTTAAAAGTAACTTTCCCCAACACTGTTTATCTTATACTAAACTTCAAACTCTTCTGTAATCCCTTTTTAGTGTGTTTCGAAAATGTGAGGCATACAATGATGTGAATTTAAAGATAAATTCAAGTTTGAGTCTGGCTGAAGAAACTTTGCTCTTGTTCTCCTCTCGCATTTCACATGGTGTTGACCCTCCTGTCTTGGTAAAAAAGAGCCTCTAAGCAATAAAACATTTTATATTACAAGACAATAAAGACACCTCCCATGTTTCTGCCACCACCACCCATCATGATTATGTTTATGCAAAGAGTTAAATTGGTCATATCCGACTGCTGGTGTTTCAGTTAGTGCATCTTGCACCTTTTATGCTTCTATTACAGTTGAACTTGCACAGTCTTCTGTGTTGCAACAATTATGACACCCAGGTCTGCTGGGGAAATGTATTTATTAAAAGCTATAGCTTTATAACTCTGCTGGTTATGAATTTATATCGGTCTGTGTCTGTGCTTTTAATGATGCTGCTTACAATACAGTCAGACCTGTGCTCAAAGCATCAGTACAACTGTTTTGGTATGCTTCTGACTGCTTAGCAGTTAATAGTCTATTTTCTGGTGCTGTTCATACACTTGACCATTTGGATCTCTGTGGTCTGTAAGGACTGTAGAAGTTTTGTCGAATGTTGACATTGCATACAACTTTTATTACATGTCCAATAAGATGATCACTAATTAGATGGCACTCCCAGAGAGTGTTGGTTTCACTTGCTAACACTTGCGTCATTGGTTTGTGGTTTTGTTGCAAGGGAAAGGTCAAAAGTTGTAGCTTCCCTTATCACAATAGCAGAAATGACACTTAAATAGTCATATGCCCCTTAGGATGGATTCAGCACATGCAAGATATTGCAGTCCGATTGATTATTTGACTTTGTATGTATTATATATTGTATTATTATTATTGTATTGTTATACTGGAAATATACAGTTGAGGTCAAAAGTTTACATACACCTTGCAGAATCTGCTAAATGTTAATTATTTCACCTAAATAAGAGGGATCATACAAAATGCATGTTATTTTTTATTTAGTACAGACCTGAATACTCATATGCAACTATTACTCCAGAAGGAAAAACGATGCATTAACAGCCGGGGGTGTAAACTTTTGAACAGAATGAAGATGTGTACATTTTTCTTATTTTGCCTAAATATCATATTTTTTCATTTAGTACTGCCCTTCAGAAGCTAAAGAAGATACTTACATGTTTCCCGGAAGACAAGTTAAATTTACCCTGATCTTCAGATTCAAAAGTTTTCACACCCCAGTTCTTAATGCATCGTTTTCCTTCTGGGGCATCAGTGAGCGTTTGAACCTTAATAGTAACCTGTAATAGTTGCATATGAGTCCCTCAGTTGTCCTCTGTTTAAAAATATGGATCTCAAAATCATATAGTCATTGTTGGAAAGGGTTCAAATACACAAAAATACTAAAAAAACCAAAGAATTTGTGGGACCTGAAGGATTTTTCTGAACAACAGCAGGCAGTTTAACTGTTCAGGACAAACAAGGGACTCATGAACAACTATCACTAAACAAAAAACACAGCTGTGGATCATTCAGGTAACAACACAGTATTAAGAATCAAACGTACGTAAACTTTTGAATGGGGTCATTTTTATAAATTATTTTCTCTTGTGGACTATATGTAAGTGTCTTTTATGTGATATATCTTGCTCAGGTCAGTACTAAATAAAAAATAACATGCATTGTGTACGATCCCTCTTATTTTGGTAAAATAACTAACATTTTGCACATTCTGCAAGGTGTATGTAAACTTTTGACCTCAACTGTAATTAATTGTTTTCACTGAAGACCTTAGCACAAATAGAAGGCAAAGTTCTTTCTCATCAGTTGAAAGCTGAATCATCATGAGATTTTTTCTTGGCATTATAATATGTATCATAATGTGATTATGATATAAAGTGTTATTCAAAAATAATGTAAATAAAATCATTTTATTATTGGTTTCTATAAAGTTTCCAGAGAAACTTGTTCAGAATGAATTGTTAAGATCTCACAGATCTTTTATGTGGCCCTGCACCTGTATCTATGCTGGCATGTACACTGTGTGCACAACAACAAGCCAAACTGGAAACCATTTATAGAATAGATGGTTTCCATAACAATAAACATTCAACAAACTGCATGCACATACTGAGAGCATGGGTCAAATCACTGCTCAGTCTGAGAATATTTGTAATTACACTATAGAATTTAATTTCATTTTCTTGTATTTGAGTTAAGAGAATCTTCATTTGAGAATCTATTTGAATATGAAAATAAGAGGCTGGGCAAACAGATCCAAACCAGAGCAGACCAATGCAGACCATGATTGTTTTATTTTTGGGCTGTTCATTTTTGTCAGTCTTTTTAGAGAAATTGCAAGGAGTGTGGTAACTGAGTGCGGTCTGAAATAAGACCAAGGTATAAGCTATATTTACTAAGACTGAGACTTGTAAAGTGCTATTTACGTTGTATACAATGACATCAATCATGACTTTTAATAGCACTTGTGGTAGAAATTCCCCTACGCACCTGACTGAAGTTAACATGTGGTGTCTACTGGTGATACTCACACATTTATTCTAGCCCCATTAGTACTTGGGACTAACATCTTTAGTGTTCCACTAAGCTGCTGACAGACTTCGAACAATGCCTTTGAATATGAAAAGATAAAAGAAAATCTACACGTCTCTTACTGGGTGTAACCCTCAGGCTTGGCTACGCACCGTGATGAACATAATGAATATTGTGTATTTTTCATTTTCAACGTCTGCATAGCAGAAGTAGTTCTAATTTTTGCCAGATCATCTTTTATAAATGATCTGATTTATAATATTATTACACTATCTTGCCCAACATCACTTTCGACCCAAAAATGTTCCTAGTGATTTGTGTTCCAGCAAAGCAAATAGGCAATAGTTACACGAGAATCAGAATTTAGGTTTTCATTTACAGCCGTCTGTTGAGCACCAGAATAAAATTAGGATAAAGTTACTTTTTTTAGTTCAAGAGACTTACTCCTTCATTTACTCTATAGGCCATAAACCAGCGGTTCCACTCATTAAGTCATTATGATATTGATTGTTGCCCTTTAAGGTCAGTGTTTGCTAATGCATTTTTTTACTTCAATGTGAAAGCAATGCATGTCTCTGGTAAATGATTTGTGGTGGTGAACACACTTCTTCTGAAAGAACACTGCCACTCAGGGTCTTGCAAAGTGAGTGAGAAGGCAAAGATGTTAGTTGGGTGGCAGACAGCATCGTCCCAGTGTGCTTCTCTTTTAGGGCCCACAAAATCACACATAGGAGAGAGCACTTAACCCTTTGCCTGCTAGTCCCTGATGTAAAATTGCAGCATATTTATGTGATTCAGATACTTACCGTAATTTGTAGAATTGCATGAGATTGAAACAGCTCACCCTCAGCTTCTGAGTTTTCAGCAGCCTGAAGTGCATAGTTGTATTACCAGGGAGCTTATATCTGACAATGGCCCACAGAATATTGAGCTGCAGCAAGAGCAGTTCAAACAAGGAAGTGAGTTCACACTGTAGTATTTCCTCCTCACAAAATGCTTATCTCTCATGAGAAAATGTTTGCACAATGTTATGAACTGGTTAGTTTCAAAATATTTTTGTAATGTTAAGTAATGACTGGAATTTGTTCTTGGTTAACAAAACAAACATCCATCCATTCTCCAACCTGCTTGTCCAAAGTAGGATCATAGTGATGCCGGAGCTTCTAGCCCAAGGGAACACATTTACATGTACATTTTCACTTACACCTATGGTCAATTTACTGTCTCTAATTCATTTATACTTAAGATTTTTGGACTGTGGAGTAAACCCACGCCAGTGCAAGGAGATATGCAAACTCCAGAGAGAACCTCTGAAAATGTGCTTAATGAATTCTGTATCTTCATATTGTGGGATCATACAGTCTAAGATCATTTTGAAACTCAGGGGTCTTAATTATTTTCATGTACACTTGTGGGAAAATGACTTGTGAAAGTCATGACTTAAAAATTAAGACATTTATTTTAGGTGACATAACATGAAAATCTGAATTTTTCCACGTTTAAGTGATATAATTGGGTCCTGGTGCATCTACCAACCCAGGAAATGTTAAAAAGTACAATCCAGTAACTTTGTTTTGATAAACCTCTTTCTGCAAGCAGGTGAACAAACGAGCCGCACAGATTTCACTCGGCCCGTGACGTAAGAAGGGGATCTTATTATAATATTACCGCCCCTTAATCTGCACGTTTGTAGACGTTCTAACGCCAATGGCGAAAGTTCAAGCAAAGCATGCTAACTGTTCTGTCGTTGGCTGCACAGATGAGCACAGAAAACTATTTAGAGTCCCAGCCTTAGGAGACAAGAGAGCAGTGGATTTATTGATTTATTTACTGTATATTACGCTGCTGCCACAGTGATCTAATATAAACATGCGATTTCTTTCCCAGCTGATTATCCTCACAAAGACATAACCAGCTGTTTTTGTTACTCCTGTGTGTTTTAACATAAATTTGTGTGTATTTGACAGTTTAAGTGCAATAAGACATGAAAGAGAACTTCGTTTAGTACTCACATGTCATGTGAAAACTGCTTTCTGTGCATGTGCTTTGGATGTGTGCGCTCAGAAAACAATGTGTTTATACTTCCACTAAAAATAGGCATTTTCAAAATGATACAATAAATAATCTGTGGGGTATTTTGAGCTGAAACTTAATTCTGGGGACAACTAAGACTTATATTACATATTGTAAAAATAGGCATAATATGTCACCTTTAAGATTCTGTACTATGAATTCTGTACAACTGTCATTTCTTCACCTGATTTAATACATAAAAATGAATTATGTTGGTATAATGCTAAATAACTTTTTTTTTTAAAATCGTAATAAAACCAGTCGATTTAGATCTTTTTTTCAGTGTGCACTATTTCTAGGACAATAAACAAATAAGGAAAGGACGTGAGGTGTGACCAAGTATGGGTCACTTTGTGCTCTGCATTTAACCCATTCAAGTGCACACACACAGTAGTGAGTAGTGAACAAACACGCGCACACACACACACACGCCGTGAAAACACACCCGGAGCAGTGGGCAGCCATATTGCTATCGCTGCGGTACCCGGGGAGCAGTTGGGGTTTT
>JAHKKF010527268.1:1690-39516 GCA_019740295.1 Labeo calbasu
CTCAACTCACGTGAGTACCGCTTGGCGGAACATTTATATACCTTCTGTGTGTGTATGAGAACGCGGGTTTCCTGGTGGAAATCTCTACTCCTTTACCGGAGCGTTCTCAGAATAATTGCGTGGCTAACCTGCTCACTCGTGTGTATCCGCGTTTAAGTTCTCCGTCACGCTACACAGAGACCTATTCTCGTCAGACCACTTCGTGTCTTGCCTCCGTGACAATAATAAGGTATAATAATGTTTGGACCATACAAATTACGTGAGTTTTAGCAAACATATAAACACGCTCAGTCAGATTTTTTTATAGAAAGATTAAAAATAGGGGAGAAATATGGGAAAGTATTTAAACGAGATGACAGTGGGATAGAATGGTAAAATACGGGAGAATCCCGGGAAAAATGTGAGGGTTGACAGGTATGTAGTGTGTACACTGCCAAATACAGCGCAACCAGTGTAGTCCAATTTGTAAAGTAATCATTCTTTTAAACTTGCTCTTTAAGGTAGTCTAAAACATACAGCGCAACCACTCTCAAAAAGAAAAAAAAGGTACAAAAGCTGGCATTTAGGTACTAATGTAGAAAACCTTAACATAAAAAAATTAACTCAGTACTATACCAAATAAAAAGGCGTTTCCATCATGCAAAGTGACGCTGCTGACGCAGCTGACTGACATCTCGTCCTTATGTTGCTTTGCACAAAATAATACAATTTACATCACAGTAAAGACTTTATAAATGAAATAAAATGTATACAATCCTTTATTTTGCTAAGGAAGTGCACCAAATTGGCGGTACTCAGAACCGCTTTCTCCTAGCAAATTCAAAAAGCCCACGCTCTGACTGCAACTCAGCAAATGGGTTGTTTTTTCAGAGACGGGCTTAACCTAGTGATTGGGCAGAAAAAATTACCCAGAATTAAAGGAGAAGTCCAATTCCAGAACAACAATTTACAAATAATTTACTCACCCCCTTGTAATCCAAGGTGTTCATGTCTTTCTGTCTTCAGTCCTAAAGAAATTATGGTTTTTGAGGAAAGGGTCAAACTTTATATTAAGTGGCCATAACTACTATATGCTTACATCAAAAAATAAGTACAATGTACTTAATGAGGTCACATTGTATTGCAAAACACTTTTGCTGCTATTGAAGTGGGATATGGGTACGTTTAAGAGCGGGCTAAGGTGTAAGGGATGGGTCAACAGTGTAATTAAAAATGTAAATGTAATTACAGAAATTAATTACTAGATGTAATTGTAGCACTAGCTCTGGGATGCGCGTTCACGACGCTACGAATCACGTCTAAGTTCAAAGCGTTCACTTTGTAAACACTGGGTCTGTAGTTCTGCCTACATTCCGTGTGACCTTTCGACATGATCCGATAGTACGTAGCGTCATGGACGCGCATCCCAGAGCTAGTGCTGCACGAGCTTTTGTGCTTAAAAAGTATACAAATTTTTGTTTTCCGAAAAAAAATTACAGATCGTATCTCTAGATAAGACCCCTCTTCCTCGGCTGGGATCGTTTAGAGCCCTTTGAAGCTGCATTTAAACATTTTGGAAATTCAAAATCGGGGCACCAGTGAAGTCCATTATATGGAGAAAAATCCTGAAATGTTTTCCTCAAAAACCATAATTTTTTCAGGACTGAAGACACAAAGACATGAACGTCTCGGATGACAAGGGGGTGAGTAAATTATTTGTAAATTGTTGTTCTGGAAGTGGAGTTATCCTTTAAGGTGCTACTATGTAGTCTTTAGAGGTAAATAAGGTACAAAGGTGTACCTTTTGAAAATGTACCACCCCAGTGACAGCTTTTGTACCTTTTTTTTTTTCTGAGAGTGTGTAGTACAATTCACAAACATATCAGTATTTTAAACTGTTCCTAATTAGAGAAACAAAACATACATCATACACACAAACAACCAGTGATTCACAAACAAACATTTACGAGTGAGAATTTCTTTCATATTATACAGAATATTACTTTGAAGTTGTCTAAAAGTATTTGAATCTAATTAAATCTAGATGTAATAAAATCTACAACTTCTGAATCAGTTTATTGATTCAATTCCCATTTGATTCAATATCACAGCCCTATTACTCGAATGCATTTGTTTCTGTTATTCACTTCATAATGTCACATAATGTGCATTATTTATTTATAAAGAAAAGAAAAGAAAAGAAAAGAAACGGGAAAAAAGAAGAAAAAGAAGGACATGCATGGTTACCCAACATTTCAGCCCTGCTGCGGTTCTCCTGGAGGCATCATGTTTGCTGAAGTTTGTTTGTATTCACTCAACTGCATCCACCTGGGTGTCAGTCACAATCCTGAGTGGAAAGTAGAAAATAAAAAGAACATGTTGAAAACGTTTTAACATATAATAATTATATCTGAATGGTTAAAGCATGGACTACTTTAATTTACGCATTATTTTTAAAAATTAATTTCATGTGTATGTAACGATTTAATATTGACTTCATCTTCTGGTTTGAAATGTTATTTTTATTTAGTTTTATGTTACAAAACAGCCAAGCTTCATTGCCCTTTGCACAAACACAGGTTAACTCTCGGTAATCCACTGCTTTATTGTTTTGCCCGACTGCTGCAGGCGCTTCATATGTTTCAAAGAAAGATTATGTCATGAAGCTTTTGCCTCAGAGTGGTTCGCTTTCTATTCTTGGTGTAAATCAAGTCACATCCCAGCAGTCTGAATCACCAGGTCTTGTCAGTCTAACACCTACCATACTACAATATTGTGCAATCCATTAGGGAACCTTTTGAAGTTGCTTTTGGTGCACTTTTTACATCTTTCCAAAGCGTTATATTAGTTTCGACTCAAAAAGGAAACTGAAGCCGTACGCCATATGCTCGTCACAGTGAATGGCATACATCAACACATTAATATTCTCACATGCAGACCGAATCTATAAAAATAGCTCATTCTGCCAACCGATGCTTGCACTTCCCCGGCGCTTGCCCCATAAACACATCTGAGTACATTTAATACATTTTCGTTCAAGTATCATAGAGTTTCTCCTCAGGTGAGCGTCATGTAAAATAATAGTGGATGGAGCTCAGGGGATTTCAGCCGCACCAATCTAATCCCATAAGCCAAGTGTGTGGTCAGAAATGAGGTCAGGTGGAATCTTTTCCTCTACAAAAACCAATTTACTGTGTACGAGTGGCACGAACGCATCAAGACTCATTGAGTTGCAGCAAATCGAGTTTGTGAGACTTAGCAGGTTCCTCACCTTACTCATAAAGACGGTCAAGCAGCCACGGTCAAGTGCTGTGGTCGTGTATCTAATGAGACTGAATGGATGTAGGCTGACTGTGTGTGGAGTGACGAGGCCGAAACAAATTAAAGAACTCTCCATGTAAAGGGAGTGAAGGGAAATAGACTGGCAGAGAAAACAGACTCCTCTCACGCATTCCAATGATGGCACCTCAGCGGTCAAATTATCACACTAGATGCAGGCCGCTCCGCAAGCACGGCAGGGTTGATGGGGTCTGAAGGTGGTCTACTTCACTCCTCCTGTGCCTCTCAGATACTGCGCTTGGACTCCGAGCCCTTTCTTCTCTCAAAGGAACTGAATCGCAGCAAGCTCCATATGGATTTCCTCTCACCAGAGAAATGAACCATCGCTGTCAGATGCCATCTGATGGAAGGAGCACTGGGGAAATCTTAAAATTACTGTGTTTTTCCCTCTCCTGTCTGATAAATTATATGTGGTTTTTCATCAGCAATGCAACGGATTGTCTTTCAAATACCCTTATTGAGATGATATCCCTACCCATCTGTCACAACTTTATGCTGAATCTCCCACTGCGGGTAGGGCGAAACATTTTTGACATTGAAATCTTTGCTGCACAATAAAGCGTTTAATAATGTTCATTAATAAGTGAATGAACGAGGATAACTGCCAAACAACCTGTTATTGTCGAACAGCTCAGAGCCCCACAATACTCCCTAAGCAAAACAATCACACATTTGTTTTCCTATCAGGGTGGACAGTTTCAATGACTTCCTTTTTTTCTTACACAGAGATAATTATATTTTCTTTCTCTTGTCCCTATCCACCTATCCAAAAAAATAATAATAAAAAAAACATTTGAAAGAAAATTCAGCAGGTAATGGGATTCTGGGAAATGAAGTGTTGAAGCGTTCATTAACCTTGATATATAAAATGAAAGGGATAGTACACCTTTATCTCTGTGATGGCAAAGCAGAAATTTTAGCAGCCATTAATACATTTAAAAAAAAAAAAAAAAATCAAAGATTCTTTGCAGAATTAATTCTAAAATGTAAAGCATTCTGAAATTGTGAATTCTAATCTCCTAATCTCCTAATTTAAATATATATATATATATATATGTGTGTGTGTGTGTGTATGTGTATATATATATATATATATATATATGTATATATGTATGTATGTATATATATATGTATGTATATATATTTTTAGTGCAATGTTAAAAAAATAAGTCATAATATTATGAGAATAAAGTCGAAATCACGTTAATAAAGTCAAAATATTTTGACAATAAAGTCAAAATTATGAGAATAACGTACATGTATTTTGAGAATAAAGTCAAAATTACTTATTATAAATAAAGTTATTATAAGTTTATAATATTTTGACAGTATATTCTATTCTATTGCGCGTGCAAATGGCAGACATTCCAAGTCTCAGCTTTTCAATTCTGCCAGTTTTATAGCAAAATACAAACAATATGTCTATTACAACATGTTTTTCATGTTCTTTAATGTGGCGTGACAGATCGCTGTATTTACCTCAGTTTAAGCGGCATGCGTATCAGTCATCCTTCTAATCTGAGACATTAGTTTTATTAAATCAGGCTGTTTTACTGTGTTTTCATTCCTGATGTTCCTTCAAATTTATATCATGCTATAAATTTGAAATAAAGAGGAAAAACACATTTATAATTTGTATTTCATGATAAAAATGACAGAATTTGAATTCTGAGCTGTTATATTAAAAGTAAAGCACAAAATTATTGTGATTACTGGGTGGCTAGCTTACTACAAATAATGAATGGAAGACGTTAAATATTATTTCCAATCATTTACTGTATGTGAATAAAACAGCTTGTAAATAGTCACTTATAAAAGACAACAATAACTTACAGTATGTTAACGAGTTGGAGTCCAGTTCAACCTTCTGAAAGTTTTATTGTTCTTTTTAATTAAATACATGTGAGGAATGAAAAATTGGATGCCACAGAAGTTTTTTGTGAAGAAGGTGGTGGAATTTTCGCAATGAAAACAGTATAATTTAATGAAACAAATGTCTCACTGTAATTGAAAAGGCGTTCAATTTACATGAAGCGTGAGCGTGAAAAACGCAAGACACATTGTTTGTATTTCGCTATAAAACTGACAGATTTTGAAAGCTGAGATTTTGTTTTATATTAAACGTACCAAAAGCACAAAGCTTATTGCTATTATTGGGTGACTGGTGCACTACAAATAGCCCTAATGCATGCAATCGAAGACGTGAAATATTATTTCCAAGCATACTGTCCTGCGAGTATATGACACATGGTATGATTTCTGCTAATAATCCCACATATGTTTAAATAAATTCCGGTGGCCTGGCAACTTCTCCCGGTGCTCCCAATCTGGGCCATTTACTTGCGCATATACTCTCAAAATATTATACATTTAAATGCTATAATTTAATTCTCATAATTTCGACTTTACTCTCAAAACATTTTAATTTTATTCTCGAAACATTTCGACTTTATTCTCTTAATTTCGACTTTATTCTTGTAATTTTCACTTTTTTCTTGAAATATTTCGACTTTATTCACAATATATGTCGACTTTGTTCTTGAAACATTTCGACTTTATTCTCATAAAATCAAATTTATTCTCAAAATATGTTGACTTTATTCTCGTCATTTTAGCTTTATTCTCAAAATATTACAACTATTTTACAAATGTGAATGTCTTCAAAGGAAGAGTTTGTCAGATTTATCTCACTTCTGGGTACAAATTTGTCCCCAAAATATGGTTAAGTAGACACACACACACACGTACGTTACTCTGCTAATCTACATCACTCAAAATGACAAGCAGCACAGATGCTATTTGAGGTGATATCCCTGAGATGTAGGAAACATTCCCTATCATGGCACACTATGCCCCCATTTAAACCTAGTCTTGATTTTATTACTGCCAACAAAAACTTTTTAAAAGCACAATTTTTGCTTTCAAACTTGCTTATACATGTTCAAATATCACCACTACTCTGATGTTTTGAGCAAGAATGCTCTTTTTTGTTTCACTTCAGCCACCTGTATAAACCTGTTGTTCTGACTTTCTCCGAATGTGGCTTCAATGATCAGATCAAACAACATTTTGGAACTCATTTCCTAACCCCTGCTGTAATCGGATCACTGAATGTTAATACCAGGTGCAAATGGCACATATATGTTCACATCTGCCTCTTTCGATACACTGTGTGTGAGCAGTTAAGAGATCACAGACCGTATCCAGTAGAAGCTCGACTCACACCTGGAGGCCTGGATGATCTCAACGCCTTGATGGTTTGGCCTCCACTGAAGCTTGCAGTACTTTAGAGACTTTCTGCCCCCACACACTTGGACCCCCCTCACTCCAACAAAAAAAAGAGTCTCTGTGTTATAGCCCACCATGTGCTGTGAGGATTATCTGTTAGTCTAACTCAGGGTGGAAGCCTGCCATGCCATCTGCTCTGAGGATGATCAGACTCAGGGATTCACGCCAATGCCTGACCGGCAGTAAATTAAGGTAAAGTGTTTGTGATGAGGAAACCCAGAAACACAAATAAACGCACTCTGTATCACCCAGCATGTTTTTTAGCCACACCATTAGTGTGTTCAATGGTTTTGCATACGTAGGTTGTAAGTAAATGGAAATCTGGACCGGGATTAGAGTCTCAGTTAATGGTCCAATTACAGAAGATAATGGTGCCTTGTTTAACTGCTTACTAGGTTGTAGGTAGAGATATTTAGTGGCTGTGGGTGCTGTTTGATTGTGTTGCATCTTGATCTAAACTGCCCAGAGTCAGCACTCTTGTACTCCATTAAGCATAAATGGCTTTAAAACCCGTTTTGCTGTTTACACACTGAACGTTAATCTGTGCTCACCTCAAGCTCTTCATTTTGTTTGCTTGCTCCAGTTGAATGTGTCTGTTGTTGAGTTCTTTAAAATTCTTGGACCACATTCTTGGGTGTTTCTTAAAAAAAGGCAATGGTAATTCCATAACGTCACATGCTTCAGATGGACATGAGCACGTTTAATGTGACTTGAGAACTGCTGCAGGGCTGTTCACCACTGAATGTGCCCCTTAAGATGACATGTTGGAAAAAATAAATATTCAATGCAAATCAAGAGCCACATTTACTAAACAGGGCAAATTAGTGTTAGAGCACAAAAATAACCCTACATTCTAAAAAATGCTGGGTTATTTTTTTAGCCCAAATGCTGGGTTCAGCCCCTTGGGTCATTTTCTTGGGTTGTTTTTAATATTTTTACCCAGGTGCTGGGTTATTTTTCTTAATCCAAATGCAGGGTTCAACTTGTGAGGTCATTTTATTGGGTTATTTTTAATATTTTTACCCAGGTGCGGTGCTGGTTAGTTTTTCTGTAACTGGGTCATTTTTAAAGAAGAAGTCCACAAAAAATTACAAATAATTTACTCACCCCCTTGTCATCGAAGATGTTCATGTCTTTCTGTCTTCAGTCGTGAAGAAATTATGATTTTTGAGGAAAGCATGTCAGGATTTTTCTCCATATAATGGACTTCATTGATGTCCCGATTTTTAACTTCCAAAATGTAGTTTAAATGCAGCTTCAAAAAGTTCTAAATGATCCCAGCCGAGGAAGAAGGGTCTTATCAATCTTATCTATTTCTTTTTTGGGGGGAAATATAAATTTGTATATTTATTAAGCACAAAAGCCAGTGTAGCACTAGCTGTGGGATGTGAAAATTACATTTTAGATACAATATTGTCACAACAGATCTAACCATTGCTCCTAGCAACAGAGGAGTGAATTCTTTTGAATCAGATGAGCAAACAATTCAATGACTCACTCGTAATGAGATTTCATTCATGACAACTCTCAGGATAGATTGTAAAATCTTTATTAAAGGAGAAGTCCACTTCCAGAACAACAATTCATAAATAATTTACTCACCCCCTTGTCATCCAAGATGTTCATGTCTTTCTGTCTTCAGTCGTGAAGAAATCATGGTTTCTGAGAAAAGCATTTCAGGATTTTTCTCCATATAATGGACTTCATTGGTGCCCCGATTTTGAACTTCCAACATGTAGTTTAAATGCAGCTTCAAAGGTCTCTAAACGATCCCAGCCGAGGAAGAAGTGTCTTATCTAGCGAAACGATTGGCCATTTTTTTCAGAAAATACATTTTTTTTAACCTTTTTAAGCACAAAAGCTCGTGTAGCACAGGCTCTGGGATGCGCGTTCACGACGCTACGTACTGTTGAATCACGTCGAAAGGTCACGCAGAACGTAGGCGGAACTACAGACCCAGTGTTTACAAAGTGAACGCGCAAAGACTAAGGAAGTGCATTATATGGAAAAAAAAATCCTGAAACGCTTTCTTCAAAAACCATAATTTCTTTACGACTGAAGACAGAAAGACATGAACATCTTGGATGACAAAGGGGTGAGTAAATTATTTGTAAATTGTTGTTCTGGAAGTGGACTTCTCCTTTAATGCTGGGTTATTTTTTCTGCCCAATCACTGGGTTAAGCCCATCTCTGACAAAACAACCCATTCGCTGAGTTACAGTCAAAGCATGGGCTATTTGAATCTGCTAGGAGAGAGCGGTTCTGAGCACCGCCAATTTGGTGCACTCCCTTAGCAAAATAAAGGTTTGTATACATTTATTTCATTTATAAAGTCTTTACTGTGCTGTAAATTGTATTATTTTACGCAATGCAACATAAGGACAAGATGTCAGTCAGCTGCGTCAGCAGCGGTCACTTCGCATGATGGAAACGCCTTTTGCCTTGCACTTGGTATAGTACTGAGTTAATTTTTTTTTATGTCAAAATATGTTCTCTAATGTCAGTATTGTTTGTTTGAAACACAAGGTCACGGTCTGAAGTTCCTAGTTACCTCCGTGAACAGCTGCCCTTCACTGGCTCAGATTTCAAATTTTTAAAATATTCATCTTTTGATTATTGCTTTTGCCTCTACAATTCTGTGTATAATTTTTAATTTTCACCCCATTTTAGGCCAGCAATGATCATTGATTTAAATGAAAATGATATAAATGAAAAACATTTAACCCAACCAGCTGGGTTAATATAACCCAGCATGTATTCTGTCCAATATTTACCCAATGCTGGGCTGTCAAAGAACCCAAGTTTTTGCCATAAACTGCTGCCACTATATCAAAACATGCTACATTTTGGGAGTTGCTTGGTTCTACTTCTGCAGCATTGCTCTGGATATCTTCATCCACACTGAAACCTAATTGGAACAAAGTTGCACTCCTCATGTTTAATATACATGAAACATGGATGCAGAAAAGGATCATTTTAAAATGTGTTGCATCCTATTTAGGATACAGTGTGACTGTACTAGAAAAATATATGTAGAAGCAAGTATAAGTACTATAATATGCCCCTGTATTTACTAAACAGGCACTTTACAAAGAAGAGATATGTAAAATATTGTAAATAACAGATGTTAGGTAATCTAACCAATAGCTTAGTAGATATGTAGAACACCTGTTCACATAAGTGTAATCTAAGAAATCTTTCAAATCAAAAATTCATGTATGCACCACAACAAAAATCTAAACTGTAAAGCCTCTTCCCCCCATAAAGACTTGTGTAAATACTTCAAAAGTCTCTTAAATTGGGCTAAAAAAAAACCCTCCAGAGATTCACACATCAAAAGTTGTTAACTGATTAACACACAGAATATTTTTTGTTAAAAATTAGCTGTACACGGTTGGAAAAGTGAAATAGCGAAAAGATTTCAAGAATGCCCCAGCATTCAATATTCACAAGTAAGGTGAAAACAAGTGAATGTGACAAAAATCCTCCGGCTCGTTCATTGAAAATCTCTATATCCCCTGAGGGTAACGCAGCAAAGCTGACTACGCTGACTATGTTTAGCACTGGTGGGACCCGCATTAATCCAGCAATTTAAAGGGGGAGGAAAGCCAATCTCTGGGAGGGATGTAACGGCGGACGAGCAGCCTCTGACACCCACAGGCACCCAGAACCGAGAGCATCAGTCCTGAGCGCATATGAGCATTACAGCAGCCAGCCTCACTCTCTCTCTCTCTTTCTCTCTCACTTCTCTGTCCCCTTGACACTGCAGGGGTGAATACTGAATTCAGCAAGCGCTTTGCTCTCCCCCTCATTCTGTTTTCACAGAGCTCTGCACAATGCTTAGATGAGAGAGGGAGAGACAGTGCGATAGAGAGAGAGAGGGCAAGTTAAAGAGAGCCAAAGAGAGAGCGGGAGGGCGAGCGCATTACAGAGAGTGATTGAGGAGAAGACCAGAAAGAGAGTGTGTGCGCGAGACCGAAGAGTTTATTGCAACAGCGACTGAAGGTCTGGATTACGCCGTTTTAATCCTCAGGAGACTTTGTGGGACGGTTGGAAGGTACGTGCTCATTTTTCTATAAACAACCTGTTTTAAAGTGACCACAAAGAGAATTTCTTCCACATTAAATGTGAAGAATTAAACTGGGAGCTGAGAGAAAACTGAATTGCAGATGGAGAGCTTCTGCAAATTGTGTGATCGTGTGATACTTAAATGAGTACTGAAATGTGAGTCAATCACTCTAGAATGAGACACATCCTGTAAAAGACAAGCGCTTATGTAGACATATGTAACGTGTGAGTGTGTTACTGAGATCTAACTGAAGCATGTGATGGGCTGTTGAGCAAATGCTGGGGTCAGTTCTTGGAGATACACTGGTGATAGGTAAAATATTTATCCTAAGTGAGTGTTATAATGAATAAAAAATGAATTCTTCCCACATTCAAGTCAATATGAGGCTTACTGTAAATATGTAGGGAGAGTTACCAAAAAATGAAAATTCAGTCACCTTAATGTCAGTTTACTCACCCTAATGTCGTTCTAAACCTGTATGACTTCTTTCTTCTGTGGAACAAAAAGAAGATATTTTGATGAATGTTTCAGAGCTTTTTTGTTCATACAATCAAAGCTTCAAAAAAAATTATGTTTAACATAAGAAAGGAAGTCATACAGGTTTGAAATGGCATGAGGGTGAGTAAATTATTTTTTTTTTACTTTGAGGTGAACTATCCCTTTAAGATTTCGCACAGATTGCGTATGGTTCAAAGATGTTCTTCATGAATTTTAACATCAGGCATTTTATCTTCAGAGTGACGGGGATGGAAAACGAATTCGGAATAAAAATGGCAGACAAACGCACATACTGTCATACTGTCAGTACAGAACCTTGTTTCAGGTAGCAAACAAAGAAGTTCACTAAACAAATAATGACACTGCACATGCCGGAGGGGAGAAAAACTCTGCGGACAGACCCCCTGAATAAACTATGTCTGTCTGAAATCTTCAGTCATTTCCTGTATACTACAATTAGAATGACAATGTCCTGCCAGAGCATCAGTGTGTCTGAGTTGCCTCATGCCACTGTATATAACAATGATGGATGATTCCATTTGAAAAGGTTTTCTGTGATGGTTTTGTGTCTGCTTTTTTTGTATTCTTCCATGTTTGTGTAATTATCCCATTGTTTGCTTATTAAACACGGTGTAATGTACACATTTGCATTTGACAAAGAAATCTATTCAGTATTCATTCGCCGCCAAATTAACACACAATAACATTTGTTCTCCATTTCCCAATGGCACAGCTTTCAACATCTCACCTCTGCTGATAGTAGTCCGCATGGAAAGCCATTGTTCGAGGTCTTAACGTCAGCCATGTGTGTGCAGACCTTCAAACGCCAGTACATCAGAGTCTAGGTTGTTCTCCAGGGCTTCATCTGGAAGGGCCAATAACTCTGTGAATATGAGATTAGACACAGTGCTTCATTGGATCTAAGACTCAGAGGACAACAGCACAATTAAACACATCTCTTTATTTACCACAGCCTACATTAATGTGGTGGCTAAATACAGACTGAGACAAAAGCGATGAGAGAGAGAGAGCTGGAGAAAAGAGATATTTAAAAATATGCCCATATTTTTGCATTTATTCTGTTGTTATTTTTATTTTATAATTTCCTTTAATTTACAATAGCTACTATCATGTCCTTACTATTATAAGAACAATTAATTATGCATAATTACATTCAAGTAACCCTAAACCAAATCCTAACCCTAACCATATAGTAAGTACATGCAGTTAATTAATATTACTCTGATTATAACTGAATATTGGCATATAGATGTCTTTAAGCGAGGACTCGCCCTTCACCGAAAATTTAAGATCTTCGCAATTTAACATCGCAAAGGCCTTTAGAGTAGACTGAATAAATATAATGTTGATGTCATTAAATCTCTAGAAGGAGTTTGTTAGAGCGTAAACCATGCCACTTCCTGTTGCCAGCAGGTGGCGCTATGCCTATAACTGAATATGGGCATGGACATGCGTTCAGGACAAAACTCTTATCAAACATGTGAAGTTTGGGGCAGACTGGACATTGTATGCCTGAAATATAATAACTTCCTGTTTCATTGCAAAACATTGAAGTTTGTTACAGACACGCCCTTCAACGAAAACTCAAGATCTTCGAAATTTAACATCATAAAGGGCTTTAGATTAGACTGACCAAATCTGGTGCTGATCTGTTTAAATCTCTAGGAGAAGTTTGTTTAAATACAACGCCTGAAAATGGCAAAAGTGACACAAAACTTGCTGAGAAAATTCAAAATAACAGACCTCTGTTCCAGACTTTTTTGTAGGTATTGGTGTGTTACGTGTCTACCGAATTTCGTACATGTATGTGAAACATAGCTCGAGGGGCATTTCGTTTTTTTTAGGTGGCGTTATCGAGCCATTTTGTCACACCCACTTCTGAAACCCATATCAGGTATCAAATTTTCACCACATTTGGTGTGTGTGCAAAGTTTCATGAGTTTTTGCCGTAAATAGTTAAAAAAATAAAAAAAATAAAGTAAATTTTCTTTATTCTATATAATTCTTAAAGGGACAGTTCACCCAAATGTCTTTCTAAACCTGTATGACATATTTTCTTTGTGGAACACGAAAGAAGATGTTTAAAGGATTAGTTCACTTTCAGAATAAAAAAAATCCTGATAATTTACTCACCGCCATGTCATCCAAGATGTTCATGTATTAAGAAATAAAGGTTTTTGGAAAACATTCCAGGATTTTTTTCCATGTAGTGGACTTCAATGAGACCCAACGGGTTGAATTGGTTTCAATGCAGCTTCAAGGGCTCTACACGATCCCAGCCGAGGAATAAAGGTTTTATCTAGTGAAACGATCACACATTTTCTATAAAAAAACAAACAAAAAAAAACAAACAAACCTTTAATTTACTTTTAAACCACAAATGCTAGTCTTGAACTAGCTCTGTGACGCATTTCATTATCACATTGGAAAGGTCACGTGCGGTTAGTTCTTCGTCTGTGTACTTTGGTTCAAAAAGGTATGGTAGGGCGAAAACTCTGTCTCATTTTCTCTTCCAGTTTAAAAATCATCTGACGTAGTTGTTTTTTTTTTTTTTGTACGTTCGCTTTGTAAACACTGGGTCGGTACTTCTGCCTATGTCACGCAAGAGCCTTTCCAACGTGAACAAGGTAATGCGTAAAGTAGACCTAGTGCAAGACAAGCATTTGTGGTTAAAAAAGTATTTAAATTTTATATTGTATTTTTTTAATCACAGATTGTTTCACTAGACAAAACCCTTATTCCTCGGCTGGAATTATGTAGATCCCTTTGAAGCTGCATTGAAATTGCAAATTTGGACCTTCATTCTGTTAATCCCCATTGTAGCCCATTATGTGGAGCAAAATCCTGGAATGTTTTCCTCAAAAACCTTAATTTCTTTACGACTGAAGAATAGAAAGACATGAACACCTTGGATGACATGGGAGTGATTAAACTGTCAGGAAATTTTTATTCTGGAAGTGAACTAATCCTTTAAGAACGTTGGTAACCAGCTTTGATAACCACTGACTTCCATTGTGTGAGGAAAAAAAAAAAAAAAAATATATATATATATATATATATATATAATTTATGTATTTATTTATTTATTTTCCACAGAGAAAAGAAAGTCATACAGGTTTGAAATGACATGATGGTGAGTAAATGGTGACTGATTTTTATTATTATTATTATTATTATTATTATTAATATTATTATTTATTATTATTATTATTATTTTGGTGAACTTTCCCTTTAACTGGGTAGCAGCTACACCATTCCCCTATTGCTGGATGTTGGTCAAAATTCGATATTGGCCATGAAACTCAAAGTATCATAAATCACTCTACTGTTCCAAACACAGCAGAATAAGAAATCATTATGACACGGTACAGGGTGTATATGGAACAAATAGCTTTAAAGGGCCATGAACGTCTGCTCTTCCAACACCATGAGGGAATTAATGCTCAAATCAACCTGAATCAGAACCAGGTTATCAGAGCAAGCACTTTATTAAAAAAAAAGAACACACAGTTCGGACATACAGTCCTGTATCTGTGAGAAATTGATCTAGTGAAATTACAAGCAAAAGCCAAAATTACAAAATATATTGCACATTTATTTGCCATTTACTTAACTACACAAGTAGACAATGAGGTTTATTTGGTGCTCCCAAATAGGGTGACCACATCAAAATTGAGGATTAAAAATTGAATTCAAGTTATGATGCAAAAGGCATAACAAACATTTTAGATCATGCTGTATTTGTGGTCACAAGTCAAATTTGTGATATTGATCTTGTGAACTCTTTGGACAGATATTAAAGCTCTTTGATGCTCTTTGGATCATCTCAAATCATGCTGGAGAACATGATCATTAGGTCTGACACAAACTTGTGGTGATGATGCAGATCAAATGATGCTGTACAAATACTTAGACACCCTGAAATGCATGTTCATTTTTGTAATCGTTTAAATAAAATATAAAAAAACATCCTTAAAAAATTTAAATATAGGCTAGTTTGTATGTATCTATACACCACATGCCTTGTTGCTTTATAAAAGCCACATTATGTGCTTTGAAGTGATTCACTTTTTATAAATTCCTTTTTAAGATTCATAAGAACAACATATAAGCCTACACATCTTTGTCTACAGTGATACAAAAGAAAAAAAACACTTTCATCTACTGCAAAAACAAAAACCAACAACAAAAACAAAAACATACTGTATAGAATCACAGAAATAAGAAGATCCAAACACTGCAGAAGCTAGAAGCTCAGTTAAATAAAAAATATTTGCAAGTGTGGGTGCTGAAAATCATTCAGCCTTGGGGAGGAAAGCATACACTGTTTTGGGCAGCACATGATATCACAGAGAAAAAATAAAGAGCAGTGAGAAGCATTTTTATGGGCCACAGTAAGATTTCTCCAGTATAACATGTTTTCATAATTTATACTGTGATGTTCACAAAAACAGTTTCTAAAAAAAGGATGGTCATTATGAATGGACGACAGGCACAATTAAGCAATTTGTGAGGGTTTAAATATCAGTGAAGGCTCACAGCGGTGTGAGATGAACAGATGGTTTGGCCAAGACTACAGTTTGTAATAAATCATACCTCATCAGCCCATTCACTAATTAATCGTGCTTATAGAAAGCCTTGTATGACACACATAAGACTATGTTTTTGCTTTTTATATGTACACACCAGTCAAAAGTCTCTTATGCTCACCACAGCTGCATATTTAAACAAAAATACAGTAAAACTAGTAATATTGTGAAAATTTATTACAGTGTAAACTAGTTGTCAACATTAATAACAATAAGAAATGTCTACTGATCACCAAATCAGCATATTCAAATGACACTGAAGACTGGAGTCATTCCTAAGATGGGTAAATGTTAATGCATCCTCTAAATGTGACGATCATTCATGCAAGAAAAGGAGCAGTAGAGCATAAGAGGGCAGACATACACATAGTAATATTAGCAAAAGAACACAGAGTTCAGAAACCCATGTGCTCAAAAGTCACGAAATGCACAACTTGCATGCACACCCATGCATCTATTTTCCAAATGCCCTGAGAATCAAAAGACTTGGCCCTGTGAAGTGCACTTCTAGGTTTTGCTGGGCTAACCGTGTTGTTTCTGTCATGCCCTCTTGTTCAGCACAAATGAAAAAGGGATTTGAATGTTTTCTCTTAGGGGCTACAGTTGGCCAAGGGCATACATGAGGAAACTTATCCAATTTCAGCAATGGTGTTAGGGCAGAAGGACTGAATAAATCCACAATATGATAAACAAAAGTAAAAATCGCAGCCATCAGTTTCACTCTTGAATCTGAAACAAAACAGCTCAGAAAAACAGACATATATATATATATATATATATAAATGTACTTTGACATATAGAGTGGGTAAAGGCATCAGTGTACCTTTATACAAACAAGAAACTGAAGCTCCAACAAACCAGGGTGGATGCCATATTTAATTTGATGAATTGGATGTATTGCTTGAGGTATCTATTGGCAACCCACCTTTTCTGTTTCTCCTTCACTGGAAATTTGCAGAAATACATATGTTTTTGTTTCTCCAGCTGAACGGTCGATACATAACAGTACAATATATTGACTCTTATCTATCCCTCAAAACCTTATTCCCTCTTGTGTCAAATGCAATATTGTCTGGCCCTGACTAATGTCTTATTCTTCCGTAAGTGCTTTGAAGGGAAAACAAAATACTAATATCCTCTCTGACACACACAAGCAGTTACCATTTACAGAGAAATCCTCCTAATGTCTTGCAAATAATGAATTGCAAAACGAGCCTGTGTTGATATTCTACAGAGCCCCTTAAGGGACATGGTGGTGGAAAAAAAAAAATAAAAAATGGGGTGAGTGAAGTGAGTTTCCTCGCAAAACCAGATGAGTTCAGACAAACACTTCCTGTTTACTTTACAGCTTGCAGTGGTTTATAGAGTTCGTTCACAATGTAGCGTTTCATAGAGTTTTATTTTGAACTTGGACCCAAGTATAAAGAAATACAGCCAGTGTTTAGATCAAGGCATGGTTTTGGGTAACACTTAATGTAAAACACTCCCTGTTGAAAAAAAAAACTGTATTAGCTGGTTAGGTAGGTTTTGATGCTAGGATGCTGGTTTTAGCTGGTTTATGCTGGTCCTTTGCTGGTTTATGCTGGTCATTAGCTGGTTTATGCTGGTCCTTAGCTAGTCATGTGCTGGACCAGCTTAAACCAGCTAGGGACCAGCAAAGAGCCATCATAAACCAGCTAAGGACCAGCTAAAACCAGCATCCCAGCATCAAAACCTAACCAGTATATGCTGTTTTTTTTTTTTTTTCAACAGGGCTGGAGGACCAAATTAATTCCACACCTTATTAATAAAGTATACAGACAAGCAGAATAGCCCAGAATATGAACATAGCCTGCTAAATTGCACGTTCCCCATAGGAAAAAAAAAAAGACACGTAATTAATACTAAGACAGTGGTATAAAAAGATTGAGTTCAGTATACAGTTTATTAATAAATTATACATACAGGAAAGCACTAAGCACATTAAGCATTTTCCTCCCATAAAGAAAATTCATCTTAATGAAGATGGTAATAAAAAAGAGCCAATATGCTATAGAAATTATTAAAATTATATTATGTGTACATGCAAGCAGATGAGCCCAGAATATGTGCTGAACTGCATGATAAGCGTTTTCTTCCCCATAGTAAACTGCACTTAACATGGCTTAATATATGAAGACAGTGATAGTTTAAAACAGTGAAAAGTTTAGTTTAATTTAATTTAATTACAAAAAAAAATGTACAGGCAAGCAACGCAGTAATCCATAAAGCCATGTTAAGAGTTTATAACGTTAAGAGTTCATAATACGTTTCTAAAAGGGGGAAAACATATATTTAATACATAATGTATTTAATATATTTCATAAATAAACTGTGTGCCAGATTTGGTCTTTTTACATTACCGTCTTTGTCTATTAGCCTACCTTAAGCGTTGTATATAATGGTTTTTAATGGAGGAGAAAAAGCTTAGTAGGGATGCACAATATTATTGGACTGACAGCGGAATTGGCCGATAATGGCTTTAAATGTAAATGTCGGTATCGGCCCGATATGAAAAATTATGTCATATGTCTTGCCCATAAAATGAATACATTTAACTTACACGTGCTCAGGGTGTGTTACCGATTAGATCACCTCAGCAGTGTGGCTCATTGTTGAAGCAAAGTTTTGCCTTGATGATTAAATTCACTGTTTTGGATCGCTGCATTTAAACTGAAAATGCAGGTACTGTACAAAATGGCCTGTTGGGTCTGTGATAGGATAAATAGTAATAGCAAGTGCAGTGGCTGCAGCAGCAGCCTCCCCCGGGTCCTAATGCCGTTCTGTAAGTACTTTTAATCTGTAGGAGGTGCTGTTGGCCTACCTCTAATAAAATGAAAGTAAAACACACAAATAACATTTAGACTGTGTTTCTGATGTGTTACATGACACTTGTAAATTATATAATTTACTGATTTATTCATTAATGTGTAATATGTTTTTTTTGTTTGTTTGTTTGTTTGTTTGTTTTATTCAAACAAATTATGAGCTCTAAAACATTTTTAGAATTTTTGTAACTCTTTTGCTGTAGCCCATCTTCAAATGTTAAATTCTAAAATAAAATGTTAAGGTTATATACTTATTTATAGTTATTTTCAAAGCTTCAATGTCATTTTAAAAGAACATTATTGTTCATTAATTTGCTTATAATTTCTGCACAGGAGAGACTTGGTGTTGTTTCCAAACAAAAGGAAATATATAGGTATCTGCAAAAATGAACTGAAAAATACCGGCATATCAGATATTGGCAAAAATCCAATATCGAGCATCCCTAGTTACTATTTATTAATACCAAATTTGGCCTGCAATGTCACTGTTTTAGTAGATTAAGCAATATTAACAAAGTCGTGCCTTAAACTATAAGCTCTGACTAGTTCTTTATACTTAAGTCTAAGTTCAAAATAAAACTCTATGAGCACCTACACTATGAACGTACGGAGCTGTATGAACCACAATGGAACCCTTGTCCGAACTCAACTGGTTTTGCAAGATAATGCAAAAGTTTTGCGAGGGAACGCAAATATCTTTCATACAGAATGAAAAATTATTTTATAATTATACTCGGGGACCCCCAAGTATATTTTTTGGGGTGTTATGGGGGGTCTCTTAATGCTTATAGGAGGTCCGGGACCCCCCCAGCCCCCCCCCAATTCGAACACTTGTCATAAGTAGCATGGGTATATTTGTAGCAATAGCCAACAACACATTGTATGGAGTAAAATTATAGATTTTTCTTTTATGCCAAATAATCATTAGGATATTAAGTGAAGATTATGTTCCATAAAGATATTTAGTAAATATATCAAAACTTAATTTTGACTAGTAATTCAGTTGGGTGATGATTCAAGACTGTCAGAGTCGAATAAACTGTTTTGTGCAGTCAGTTGAGTGAATGAACAAATCTATTGAATGAATGATTCACTCATAACATCCACTTGTCGCCATCTACTGGTGTATTGTAACCTCCACAATGTTTAAGTCTGATGGTCACAGGTTGTCCTCTCTCCATACTGCAGCCTAGCTAATCCATGTGTCAAACCTAACAGACTTTTAATTGGATGAGCTTTACGGAGCTAACATGATTGGTAATTGGAATCACTTTTAATCACAGGGAAACTCTCAACTTTACATTGTTGAATGAAATTATAAGATTTAATTATGTGATTTCCTCCATTTGCATATCATTCCCTCCTCTGAATAACCCAGGCACACTGCCGCCAGGCTTGTAAAACAGTAGTGAGAGTATATTTAAGAGTATCATTTTATATCATTTACCACTTTCAATGGTGATATATAAGTGTGTTTTCTTCCTCTGAGACATCACTTGGTTGTACGTCTCTAGTGTGGTTGTGAGTCCTCAGCCTCTGTTTAACATCCCTCTCTTTCTAACATGATATGACAGCATAACTTCAGCGAATTTGCTGGGTGATGCATGGTAGAAAGTAGCATGTTTATTCAGCAACAGACCCAGGGAGTAAAGTTCACTCACTTCACCTTACATCACGTCAGCCTGAATACACCAGTTAATTCATTTACCACAGACTGGCAGTAAACTTTCATAGTCAACGAGCAAAAAAAAAAGAAAAGTGCAAAGTAATGAGGGCATAGTTTTAATGTGTGATGACCTTTGGACAGACACCGAAAGTGCTCTTTCTGGGTGCACTGCACTTGAGGTCTTTGAGCTTGTTAAATGTTGAGACAATTGCTGAGGTTTCTCCATGGGGAATAATAATATTGCTGCAGAGACACAATGTCCTGCCAACCATAAGACATCTCACTACTACGGCACACAAGAGGTCTCCAGGGATTCGTATTGCAATCATTTGCTCTGCTTGGTGGTCTGTCTGGCAATTGATGTTGCACTAGCTCATAGTATTAGTTGCCCTACCCTCTTTATCTCCATGGATTTTTTGCATGTTGCAGCATAAAATCACTTTTAACTAAAACATATTTCATCTCCAATACTGTCAGATTCGTGCATGTTGCAGAAATATTAAACCAATATATTAAGTTGTGGCAGAGTATGTACTGTAACAGGTATGACATAAGGGTTGGAGAGGGCGGGAGGAAATAAGTCCTGTGAGAATATAGGAAAATATTGTTTTATCTTGTCCCTCCCTTGCCAGTGCTGTGAAATAACTGCAGTGTGCTTCTTTCAGAAGTCATGTTTTTTTTTTTCTTTTGCTTGTTTTACTGTGTCCTACTGATCTGAATCTGATCTTAATTTATTTAATTAACATATGATCCTGTAACTAGATAATATTTAGCATATGTACAATCATGATAATGCCTGCAGAGGATGATCCCCTATCTGAGAAACTCAATTGCTTTTATACAACAGTTGAATAAAAAAGAAGTCAATATTGAGAAAATTACATTTTAGATACAATATTGTCACAGCAGATCTAACCATTGCTCCAAGCAACAGAGGAGTGAATTCTTTTGAATCAGATGAGCAAACAATTCAATGACTCACTCATAATGAGATTTCATTCATGACAGCTCTCAGGATAGATTGTAAAATCTTTATTAAAGGAGAACTCCACTTCCAGAACAACAATTCACAAATAATTTACTCACCCCCTTGTCATCCAAGATGTTCATGTCTTTCGGTCTTTTTATGGTTTTTGAGGAAAGCATTCAGGATTTTTCTCCATATAATGGACTTCATTGGTGCCCCGATTTTGAATTTCCACAATGTAGTTTAAATGCAGCTTCAAAGGTCTCTAAACGATCCCAGCCAAGGAAGAAGGGTCTTATCTAGCGAAACGATCAGCCATTTAAAAAAAAAAAAAAAAAAAAAATTGGATACTTTTTCTTCAAGCACAAAAGCTTGTGTAGGACAGGCTCTGGGATGCACGTCCACGATGCTACGAACTTGATCAAAATCGGGGCACCAATGAAGTCCATTATATGGAGAAAAATCCTGAAATGCTCTTCTCAAAAACCATAATTTCTTCACGACTGAAGACAGAAAGACATGAACATCTTGGATGACAAGGGGGTGAGTAAATTATTTGTAAATTGTTGTTCTGGAAGTTCTCCTTTAATTTAAATGTGCATAGTTTTGAGCTTGGCAGATTTGACTTAGATTAGATTAGACTTGCGTTTAATTTGCTAAATGCTCAGATCATAAAATGAAAAGAAAATATGCTGCTGCTGCTAGAGAGAGGAAGATCCCCAAAGCAGATTTAGACAGGTGGTGCTGGGGAGGTGGTGGGCTAACATTAGGACACGCATAGCACGCACGTATGAGTATGTGGATATAATTGGCTCGGAACATTGAATTAAATGAACCAATTTACCCTTCGCAAAGACACCCCTTTGTAACTGTTGCTATGTCCAACAAGTCATGGCGCATTCACGCCACAAGTCATGTTTTCACACAGTAAAAAATACATCACTGAGCAAAGAAGACCTTGACAATGCACCGACAGACAAGACAAAGCAGGTTACTTTAGGTATGAAACAAAATCTCAGCTTTTAAATGTAATTTTTTATGAAATTCAAACAATAAATACCTTTTTGTGGCTCATTAATTTGTCGTGACAGATTGTGGTAGCACCTCAGTTCAAGCGACACATGAACCAGTCATCTATTCCTCTTTACTGCTAGTTATAACAAGAAATAAACATGAATGAACACCAGAAGGTATCTTGTTTCCACCACGGAAAGATGCAAATACACACCATTTTTTCAAGTTCAGGTCCACCAGTGTTAATTTACTCTCCTGTCTCGTTTGTTTGTCTGACAAAAATGGCATATTCAGTGCTATGATTGGACAGATGGCAAACTTGGGTCCATTAGTGCGCAAGTAGTTTCATGGCTGAACTATTCATTAATGTTTTTTGGCCCTGAATGAATTCAGATTTTGAAAAAAGTGAGTTAATGGAGTTAATGGTTTAATTATTTACATAAAGACAGTTGCTGTGTTCAAAATAGCATACTAGCATACTACTGCCCGGTTTCACAGACATGGCTAAAACCTAGTCCTAGAGTAAAATGTAAGCCTGAGCTGTTTCAACTGAAAGAAACTTGACTGATCTTAAAATATATCAGTCCCTTTGTTTTGTCTCAAGATGCAAACCAGTATGTTTTTTCTAAGGCATGTTTATAAAAAATTACTTAAATGTCTTAATTGAGCTACGGCCTAATCCTGGTTTAGGCTAAGCCCTGTCTATGATACCAGGCCTATATAGTACTTTTATTGCCTAATCTAAACATGGCAGAAATGGTAGAGCTAACAGCAATATGGTAGTATACTAAATAACTAGTCACTATCAAAATAGAGCTACTCACTTGTTTAATTCCAAAATAATCAGTGAATTAGTTGTTTAAGGGAATGCTTGAATGACTCACTCAACAGCAATTTCATTTATGAATGAATTAGTGTTTTTTTTTTCTCTAGAGCAAGTAATTGACTTGTAAAGAGATTTACTTGTCGCTGCCTACTGGTGTAATGGTGTAACCTATAGAAAGAGTCAGTAAATTAATTGTGGCTTTGTTTTAAGTGTGTGATGGTGGAAGTGCTGTATATTTGTCCAATAGTTCCTACGTAAGATCTATATTGTATACTCAATGCACACCCCAGTGATTTTTTTTCTTTCTGATTTGAGAATATTTTTATTGTGCATTTATATTAGAGTAATAAATAAACTCCATTACTTGTACTGCAGCCTCTCATTGATTCACTGATTTGAACACATTCAGTGACTTTAGAACCAGCTGGGAGTCTCCAATATTGTTTAAAGAGGTTTTTGCCTAACATGGCCTCATTAGTTTCCTCTAGTCATGCAGTTGTATTAATCAACATAAAATATTTCCATCTGCTACACAATCAAAATTTGAAAGTTTTTGGTTTGATATACCACCTTAATTCTCATAACACTTGGTACAACAGTGATGAATAGCCCTCTTGTACATAATTATACAGGTTCTCTCCATTTAGAGGGTGATTAAGAGGAGAGTTGTCTGATTTGTGACCCTCAGCATCTGGACTGGCTTTTGCTTCCTGTGACATACCATCTGTGTTGCCAGGTCAAAAACAACCCTCCTATTCAAGTGGGACCGCCTCATTTTCAAGACTAATGCACTGAAAATGAGCACAGAATTGCACATCCACCATTCTCCTGGAGGTCTGCCAACAGTTGTTCAACTCTTGCCAAACTCCCTCGTTCTTGCAGTCTTTTTTTACATGCTTGTTTCTCAAACCTCCCAGTGCTAAATGTGCTAAACGAACTTGAGTGAGCCAATTTGCTCAGTATTTGCAAAGCCCTTCAAGTGAGATTACATTATAGCTGAACAGACAAAGATTTACACTGCAGAGATGAAAACATAACAGACAGTGTGGTTGTCCTCTGCTTTCATTGCATGCCAACATGATACCCAGACACCTCGACAAATCCTCATAATCTCATTGATTTAAAGTGCCGTTATTTCTTTTCTCCTGCAGGTGGTTCACTAAAATTTCAAGCGCCCCGAAAATTCCATGGATGTTAGTTGTTCCGTACCGCCGAGGCTTTGTGGAGTTCTTCATACTGGATTCATCGCTCCTTTGCCGTCACCATAAAAGTCACTCGTATCCATCTTTGCACCTAAAGGTTGTTCCAATGCTCATGGGGAACTGCCTGCTGCTGTTCCTCTGGTGCCTCTTAGACAAAAGCTTCGTTTCTCCCCTCCACTCTTCATCCCAGAGCAGGATGGGGAAGGAGCAGCACAGGAACCTGATGGCACATAGGAAACATGGCATGATGGGAGCTCACAGAGTCAAGAGAGGATGGGTGTGGAACCAGTTCTTTGTTCTGGAAGAGTACATGGGATCTGATCCACAGTATGTTGGAAAGGTAAGATGATGTTGATTCTCAGAGCTGATGTTTAGGGTCAAAGGTATTGAGAATGGATTGGGAATAAAACTGTCGGGGTGTTCAAAGGCTTGAACTAGACTAGAGCTTCTAGTTTTTCTTTTATCTTCCCTTCTTTGTTCATGACCAGCTGCTGGAAACTAAATATTCTATGTACCACATAACACGGTTCATGAGTTGAGCAACCAGATGCTGCAATGAAGACTGTAGGAAGTGGTAACGCATAACAAGATAAGAAATTTATTTTTATTTATTTTATTATTTTTATTTTAATTGGAATTTGCAGAAAATGTTGCATATTCATACATACATACATACATATCTTTTTATACATTCAGATGCATGCTAAATGTTCAGACATTGATTGCCGCAGATTTCTAATAGTAGCGAATAATGCGAGATGCTCTCTGATGGTAATTTATTCAAAGCAGCACAAAAATGCATTAAAGTGTAGCGACTGAGTGCATGCAAATAAAGCATTTTCAGAATCTGCAAATTAGGACATATATGACCATCTGACATCAGTGGATTTGTGGACCGTAATCTTTCTGTCTGTGAGACATGTTCTGATCCACCAAACCTGTTACATGTCAAACATAAAAATGTGGATATTATAACCTGAAACCATTTAATTAGTATTCACAGCGAGGGGAAAAGGTTAAAAGGCCTCCGTATTGTATCCCAGGCTGAAAATTCACTATCAAGGTCCTCTACAAAGGGAGTTGAGATTGAGCACCTTCAGCTTAAATGGGATCAGGGCTAAATTGAATAGTCTGCAGTCAATGCCAGTGCAATCAGCGTGGTCTAACTGAGTGCTGTCTGTGCGGATGTACATTGGGAGAGGGGGGCTTGTCACAGACGGGTTCTCAACCACATGCTACTTCTACTTCTGCTGCTGTATCACATTGAAAAACAACTCACTCTTTTTCACTCAAGATCAGTCAGACGACACGGTCGAGCCGTCCCTGTAACCTCTTATTTATATAACCCCAAAACAGCAGTAGCAAGAGCGAATAAAGCTTTAATTGCAAACAAACATGTTTGCCTGTCACTATGAATAGAGTTTGTTGGCTATAACCTCCTTTAACTCAGGTCACTGGAAGAATATTGCTTACAGGCTACTTATGAATTGCATGGGTGATGCTCATGTTGGCATCAAATGAGCAAGATGCTATTTAAAGAGTAATTGTAAACAGATTGTGACATTTTATCTTCACTGTTATTTCATCATTTTTGAACAATTGTTAAAATTGTCTTTAAAAAAATCCACTATAAGTTTATAAATAATACTGTTTTTGCGTCACGGAATGTAGTTTTAAAAGTGTTTTTTTGTTGTTGTTTGTTTGTTTGTTTTTGAGAAGGTGAGAATGTACTTGTTTAGACTTCCAATATGTGGTTTGTTAATAAAGAGAATGTCTATTTGAAAATTTGCTTTGATATTTTCGGAGATGACAGCTCCAGGGTATCAGCAGGCATTCAGCGCTCATAAACCCGTTGAGAGCAGCCTTACCTCAGACACATCTTCTGGAATTTGCCGCTAGCTCTGATGTCTCATGAGATACAGTTCATTTTGAGAAAATCTAACGGGCAGTCTTTGGTCTCATTAATCTATTATTTGTTCCAGAGCAAACAATTTTGGCTGAGGGCAAAATCTCATCGCTTTATGTAACTTTAATGCTGTATATCAGAGTGCTGCCTTTGTACTTTTGTATGAACTGCCTAGCAACTTTTATAATGGCTGTTGTAGTTTTTTATATAAATAATAAAAGTATTTAATAATAGTATTTAGTATTGGAAAACCGTGTGTGTTCATGATGGTGATTTTAGTCATTTTTCTGCCATTAAATGATTCAGCCATAATGACTTTTATATTGAAAGAGACTGAAACAGGGTTATAAACAAGGAAGTTATTTTTACTGTCAACAACACCTTGTAAGAGGCAGCCAACAAATGCACTAAGCAGCGTTGTGGTTGGAAATCACCCTTAAAGGAGAAGTCCACTTCCAGAACAACATTTCAGGATTTTTTCAATTGTGCCCCCGATTTTCTTTTTTAGCGAAACGATTGGTCATTTTTTTTGAAAAATAAAAATTAGTATACTTTTTAAGCACGTGTAGCACAGCTCGTGTAGCACAGGCTCTGGAATGCTGGTGTTCACGACACTACGTACTATTGAATCACATCGAAAGGTCACGTGGAACTACAGACCCAGTGTTTACAAAGCGAACGTGCAAAGACTAACAGAGTGCAAGTAAGTCAAACGCTGTTTACAAACAAAAAGCTACAACGATGTCGGACGATTCAGAAGTTGTAGGAGAAAACAACATAGAGTTTTTCAGCATTCTCTACCTTTTTGAGCCGGTGTACACAGGCAATGAACTTAGACGTTATTCGTAGTAGCGATGGGAAGTTCGGATCATTTTACAGACTCTGACCTTTGAGTCTCGTTCAGCAAAATGAACAAATCTTTTTTCGAATCATTTCGTTCATTTTAGCAAAATATAATTAAAATGCTACGTGTTACTTCCCTAACACATCTATTGCTTACACAAACATTGATCACACTACAAACAAGACAAAACTGTTGCTATAAGAAACAGAAAATACCTGGGACTTTAGTCTATGATTAGCTCACCTCAACTCTTATCTGACAAGTTTTTGGGTTTGAATCATTCGTTCATCACGTGACAGCCCCATAAGATGAACGAACGACTCGAAAAACCCGAAGACTTGAAACAGGTGAACTAATTCCAGTACAGAACCTAATAGGATGTTTCTTCCCGAGTCACATTAAAGATCCTTTCAAAATGAACAAATCATTCAAGAAAACGCATCCCAGAACCTGTGCTACACAAGCTTTTGTGCTTAAAAAGTATACAAATTTTTATTTTTCGAAAAAATCACAGATCGTTTCGCTAGATAAGACCCTTCTTCCTCGACTGGGATAGTTTAGAGCCTTTTGAAGCTGCATTTAAACAACATTTTGGAAGTTCAAAATCGGGGGCACAATTGAAGTCCATTATATCAAAAAAAATTCCTCAAAAACCATAATTTCTTCACAACTGAAGATAGAAAAACATGCACATCTTGGATGACAAGGGGGTGAGTAAATTAATTGTAAATTGTTGTTCTGGAAATGGAGTTCTCCTTTAACAGATGAAAGGATAGTATGACAAAGATATCGCTTTCTTCAGCGGACATTCAAACTAATGTTTTATTATGATTATGAGATTGAGCTGAAGAATGAATTCTGTATCAGACGCAGGTAATCACACTCGCTTAGTCCATCTGTCTTTCATGTAATACTCTACATAATGTAGTCAGCTTTTAATACAATAATACAGTATGTTTTCAGTAAGGCAACTCAAGGTTCTTTCATTACTAGTTCTGAAGTGAAATTTTCGAATTAGTAATGGAGGTTTTTAAAGACACTCCATTCTTGTTTTTTATGTATTTACACCCGTGCCTTCAAAATGTTGTATAAATGCAATATCACACGAGTAACCATGCAATATGGCTATATATCAGCATGCTGTGATGACCTAAGGCAGAATTACAGCCGTGTTGATATACAGCCATATCTCACTGCTACTTGTGTGACATTGCTCATATATATTAGGGCTGGGCATCTATGCACATTTCCAAATTCTAAAGCAAAATATGCAGGTTAAATTTCTATATTATTTAACAGATTATTTAATCAGCACAACCAAAAGGTAAAAATGTAAAGTATTAAGTTATAAACTACCATGAAAGAGTTACGAAAAGCTCTGAAATTGTATGTATATAATATATAACCTATATAAATCATCTGTCCTTTGTTGTATACTGTAAATATAGGACTACAGTATGTACTCTGATGGATTCAGTGTGTTCATTCGGTGAAGGATTCGTCAAACTGATTCAAATTGTGAATCAAATTACACTATAACAACACAATATAATCAGTAGCACCACTGCTGAAACAGGTCGCATGATATTTTGATGTTAAGAATCAAGGCTGTTAAAATGAACACTGCAGTTCATCTGGAATTCAATATGTTCAGCCAGCTCTAGTTAATTTAATTTATTTTATATTTACAACCCCATTTATCTAGCACAAAATAATGGGAATGTCAATTAAAGTGAGAGTAATACTTCAAACACATACATAAACATTCTAATCAAAATGTTGTGATGCGCAGCAGCTTCTGACTAAATATTTTATTTTAAAAAGGACATAAGATATTCTATATGTCTGTGAATATGCATTTATATAATTCATTGAATATAATTAGTCACATGAATTAACTGACCAAATAACTGTCTGAATGAAACATTCTCTACAAAAAATACTACAAGAGTTTGATTGTTTGATTTTTGCCTCAGTTTATTTGACTGTGAAGCAAAATTAGATTTTCTAAAACCATCTTTTCAGCGGTCTGCATCCACTTGTCAGGGATCAGGTGGTTGTGTTCACATTTATTTAAAAGAATTGGACTAAAAGAACAATTGCTCCGGGGTTCATTTTAATCGAGGCAAACATGCCAAGTGTGAACGCACAGCATTAGTTATTTCCCAGCTCACGTTCACGTGTTCTTCCTAACGCACTGAAAACTTCATATAGTTTTCATTAGGTCATAACACTTTAAACTTAGCGATTGTGGCTTCACACCTGCCATAACTGTAATGATTTCTTGGGGGAGACTGTGAAAGGAGGTGGCATCATGGGAAATTATAACACATTCCATCATATAATGTTTGAGCTGCCACCACAATTAAAGTGGCATCACACACAAAATGTTACCTCAAAGTTACATGACAGGAAAACTCTAATTAGAGCAAGCAAGAAAAACACTGGAACGGGGAAAGAAGCAGTTCTTTCACTGTGTGCTTTGCACATCATAGGCAACTCTCAATGCAGTTATATCTTGTTTAAAAATGAATGGGTCAGTTTGAATAAATGTCAGTCTATCTATCCATCAACCACAACAATATTTGAAGAGAATGTGGGGAGCTTTGTTAAACAATCAGTTCTTTCTCAGCAGAAGGATATTGTAAAAAAAATACTGGATTATATAACTCAGAGTGGTAACTGGTAAAACAGCCTGAACAGCCTATTTGCAGGTTGTGGTCAAATATATAATTTTTCAGATGTTGTCACAAGAAAGCCTTTAATTGGATTCTAATTTGAACGCTTTGCAGAGTTATTACAGTTATTTTGCTAATAAATTAGAGTTAATATTGCAGATACACCAATAATTAGACCCAAGTAGAAAAAATACAAATTGTGATTTCAAACTAACCATTTTTATTTCAAACTGTCAGAGAATTTCTTACATTTTCTTTAATGCTGACAAAATTACCAATGCACTTTTATCAAACATTTCTGCAAGTTTTCTTTTTGTCTTTATTTTTCCATGTGAAGCAAGTTACACTTTTTGTTTGCCCTTTGCAGTGAGGATATATTACCCCACTGTCACATTTTCTTTCCAAGTATGACCTTTTCTGGAGGAAATAACTCTTCTTGAGAGCCTTGCCTTTTTTTCTGGGTGTTTTACTGTCAACACTAAGCATCCTCCTTACCTCTGAACACATTTTGTAAGACCATGCACTGCTGTATGTCCATTGGAGGTCACTAATTTAGGATAGTGTATTTTTAATTTACTGCCCTCATTGGCATTCATAAAAGTTTAGTGATATAAATAACTATCCGGACACAGATTAGCTCTATCAAGGCTGGGTTGTAGCTCATGGATTATCTGCTATCTGCTAAAGTGAATCATTCGATGGCCTGTTGCAGCCTAATGTTTTATTTTTATTAGTTATTTGGCAGGATGACAGGATTTAGAAGTACAGAGTTCCTCCTCCGTTTGAACATTGCGGATCACATGCATAAATCAGTGATTTTTTTTTTCTTTTCATAGTATTAATTCCAGATCTTCAAACTTAATCCTTCCTTTCCAGTCAAACTCAGTTCACTCCATCTGAAGAATTTGCTGTTTCCTTGCACTTACTCTTGAAAAGATAACAGTTTCCTATGGCACTTTATAATCTTAGAGTCCTTATGTTTTGTAATCTTTTATTTAGCAGATTTTTATCTCTTCTGAAATAGAGAATTCCATAAAACCTCCAGTAAAGCCATTATATTTTCAGTCGAAGAATATATGTGCTGTAAATAAATCAATGTTGTTGAGCCGCTATCAGAAAATAAATAACTGAGAGTTATCCACATCAATCCTCTTTGGACATCCTCAAACTGTATGGGTAATAATATTCCACCCACTCCATTAGCCAACATGTAGTCACATGATCAGAGACTGAAATACTGTAGGATTGGTTTGGATAGGCCAAATTTGATTTACTGTAAGTAAATGGATTAAAATAAATAGTCATAGTCTCATTGGATATGGTAGATTTGTGTTTTAGAGATGATTATGTCTTGTAATACTAATGTCTATGGTTTTTGTTTTTGTATTTGCATGTATTTGCATATGTTTACAGGTAAATTGCATTAATGAGTATTTACTCACCAGCTCCCAGTGAGATTTCTCATTGTCGCTTTTTGCATTTCAGCTTCACTCTGACCTGGATAAGGGAGATAGTATGGTGAAGTACACACTCTCAGGTGAAGGAGTTGGCTCTATTTTCACCATCGAGCCAAGCACTGGAGACATCCATGCCTTAAGGAGCTTGGACCGAGAAGAGAAGCCTTATTACACACTGAGAGCACAGGCTGTGGACGTGCTCACGGGCAGACCCTTAGAGCCCGAGTCGGAGTTTATTATCAAAGTCCAGGACATCAATGACAATGAGCCAAGGTTCCTGGAGGGCCCATACTCAACCAGCGTCCCAGAGATGTCACCCGTCGGTGAGTTCACTTCTCATTATGTCCCAGATGGTTGGGTGTTTGATACTGTGAGAAAATCCTGACCTCAAAGCATGTAAGATGAGAGCCGTTCAGTCTTGATGTGATGATCTGAACTCTTCCTCTTTATTGTCCACGTACATATTCAAGGTCGGTAAAAGGCATTTAACATTAGTCTGTTGCTCCTAGTAATTAACTGCACTGATTTATCCCTGCTAAATATCCCAGCCTAAGGTGGTTAGTTGGTCTCCCAGCCTGGCCAAGCTAGTTAAGCTGGTCTGTTTTGATGGTTTTAGAAGAATTTTGGCACGTTTCATCTGGACAGGCTGGGGACCAGCTGGCCAGCCAGTCTGATAACTAATCCCAAATGCTTAATCTTACAGCAAATGCTGTGGAACACTGCATTCCCCCTTAGGAAAGCTTTCACAACTGTTTTGACTCTTATATTTTAAACAACATTTTGATTTGATTACTTTGAAGCCCATTTTTAGATTTGCATTCTAGTGCAATACTATGCAGCCTAGGGCTGGGAATCTTCAGGCTCTTCACGATCTGATCCGATTTCGATTCTGGAAGTCACGATCGGATTCCAAAACGATTCTTGATCTACATTTTTTCCCCAATTAATTCTTCTGCTGTGCAAATACATCTTAAGCATTATTGCGTTTGATTATTACTGATGAGATCACAGTGGCAGCTTTAACAGACTGTATTCACACTAAAACACAGATCTATTTCGACATGTCAGATGTTTTGTCCTGCTCTGAAAACTTAACTGACTGTGTGAACATCAATTTCGAATAAAAGTATTCAAAAATGAATGTGCATTTAACCACAGCCGCAATCATTCTTCAGGACAACAAACACAAAGCGCACGTAAAAGTCTGTCAGTGCGCGAGTTTTGTGCATCTAATAGTACATATCTAAAGTAAAACACGGCGAGTGGAAGCACACACTGTCAAGCAATGCGCATTTGTCTAGCGGTTTCAGACCGAACGCGGAAAGCGCTGTACTATGAAACCCATTCATTTCAGTTACTTGCGCCGCGCGAGGACAGCTTGTGGACGGCTTGTTTCTGCGTCAACCAGAGAGCACCACTGCACCACAGGCCGTGCACGCCGCGCTTAAAGTTCCAAATAGTTAAACTTTTGCCACTGCGCTCTGAAGGGAGCTTTCCGCTTTCGGTTCGCTTTGCGTTACAGCGCAAATTCTGTGCAACGAAGCCCGCCACGTCTCTACCGCGCACTCGTGCCACATGCGAAAAAAAAACAAGCTCAGAATCGATTCTGATATATTTCGAATCGATTCAGAATCGTTTAAGAGAGAATCGCGATGCATCGGAGAATCGATTTTTTCTCCCACCCCTAATGCAGCCTATACTCACATATTTTTGTAAATACATTTGCAGGAAAAGATATGAATTGGTTAGTTAAAAAGTATGACAAATAAAACTAAGGGAATAGGAAAACTGAGCAATATAGTCCCAAAAAAAATAAAAAAATCACAAACCTTTTTGTCCATATTCAGGTGGGTTAGATGTCTTGTTAAATTTAATGCAGATGAAAACAAGTCTGTTAGGGATAAACTTACAGTCTTTACAATACAACTCACTATATAAAGGTCCTAGATCTTTTGTAAAACTGTTTTATGGAGTTTTGTCCACAGTTCTTTGTCTTTCTTTTCTTTGTCATTTTTTCCTAAAGATGTTTCGTCGGCTGATCAGCATTATGTTAAACAACAGTACAGTCCATTAAACACTGTACTTCTATCCCTCAAAGCCTCATTTTCTGTCCTGTCAAAAATTAAATATGGTGCTACGCTGGCAAAGGTCTATTTTGATGCACTTTCAAGTGTAACAGATTATCCAAAAAAAAAAAAAAAAAAAAATTATAAATAGGGAATTTATTGGATTTTGAGATGTGGGTGTTGCACTTAAACATTAATGCAAGCTTGCAGTTGATAGTAAAGGGGCAGGGTTTAAGCAGACTGGAAAAGTTTGGTATGCAAGTTATAACATTTTGATCAAACATTAAAAAAAGAAATATATGCATGGATAAACAAAAAAAATCTATAACATGTTTTTACAAAATAGATGTGCAAAAAGATGTTTCTGTGGTCTTCATATTTTCATATTTATATGAAATCATAGTGATATCTAATGTGGTGAAGTACATATTTATATTAAAGGGTTCCCAGAGTTTTAAGACTGGCTTAATATAACAAAAATGAAAATATGTAGTGGAAAACCCATAAAAGATTTACGTCATTTAAGTCCACATAGTTTTATACCTATTTTGGACCATGGGGGCGACATTATTTCGATGATGTGTAATGGCTGCACTCTGTGAGCTACTGGTGCTACCTGTTGCTATTTTTACTGCGATACAATTCGTAAAATAAAATATTGATACAATGACCACAGCTACTGAAGGAGCTTACAGGTGGTGATGGATATAAGCGTAGGCTTAAACCAAATGCCGTACCATCGATTTTGAAGAATTTGCGTCTAAACACCCCCGGATATTAAGTGAAATCAGCGCTGAGAAACTTCTTCAGTAGCTGCGGCATCATGACGAGCATTGGCATGTTTGCATCCTGCTTGGATGGCATCTAGCGTTTCTTGTCTCTGCCGTTTGTAAGATCTTTCAGTAGCTGTGGTCTACTAAAAACCTCAAAGACATCAGGGCTACAGTGGCATGTTCCCATTCTTTTCTCCTCTGCTTATCACTAGGAATGCAATGAAAATTTACATTGCTTCTCTTGTTGCCTTCCGACTGAAAATTACAACTAAAAGCTGCACATTGTGGCATTGGGTCACTATTTTATTTTCTGAGTTGTGTTGCAGTAAAAATAGCAACAGGTAGTGCCAGTAGCTCACCGAGTGCAACCATTTCACGTCATTAAAATAATGGTGCCCCCCATAGTCCAAAATATGTAACGTAATGTAAATCTTTTTTGGGTTTTCTACTACAGTTGCAATCGAAATTATTCAGGCGAGGAATGAGCCAAGAATGCAGTAGTATGGATTCCGCCACTGAATAAAAGAATAAAAAAGGTAATTGCGACTATTTATCTCATAATTCTGACTTTTTTTTCTCAGAATTTTCACATAAACTCGCAATTCTTACTTTCTTCTCAGAATTGTGTGATATAAACACACAATTGTGAATTATAAAGTCAATACTGCTAGATATAAAGTCAGAATTGCGGGATATAAACTCACAGTTGTGAGAAATAAAGTCAGAATTGCGAGATATAAACTTGCAAATCTGACTTTTTTTTCTCGTAATTGCGAGTTTATTTCACGCAATTCTGACTTTATTTCTCTGAATTGCGACTCAGAATTTTGACTTTATAACTCGCAATTTATATCATGCAATTCTGACTTTAGTTCTCAGATTAATGAGATACAAACTCGCAATTGAGAGTTATAAAGTCCAGTTCTGAAGAGAAAAAATGACATTGCATTCTAAATACATCCCTGAAAAAGCCCAGCCCCTGAGTGTCATTATCCCTTCTCCACCAAATGTTACAGTTGGCACAATGCAGTCAGAAAGGTAACAGTCTCCTGTCATCCTCTAAATCCAAAGACTAGCTTGGGAGACCAACTAACCATCATAGGCTGGGATATTCAGCAGGGATAAATCAGTGCAGTTAATTACTAGGAGCAACAAACTAATGTCTAATGCCTTTTACCGACCTTGAATATGTATGTGGACAATAAAGAGGAAGAGTTCAGTTCATCACATCAAGACTGAAAGGCTCTCATCTTACATGCTTTGAGGCCAGGATTTTCTCACAGTATCAAACACCGAACCATCTGGGACAACCATCCCAGCAGACTGCCAAATACAGAAGCATGATTCATCACTCCATAGAACATGTTTCCACTGCTCCCGAATTCAGTGGTGGCATGCTTTAACCCCAGGGGTTCTCAGCTCTGGCCCTCGAGGTTCACTTTCTTCCAGAGTTTAGCTCCAACCTTGATCAAACTTTCTGTAACTTTCTAGCATTCCTAAAGACCCTGATTAGCTTGTTCAGGTGTGTTTGGTTAGGATTTAAGCTAAACTCTGCAGGAAAGTGGATTTTGAGGGCCAGATTTGAGAACCCCAGCTTTACACCACTCCATTTGAGGCTTGCCATTGTACTTGATAATGTAAGACAGAATGGAAACTCATTCCATGAAGTTCCCACCTTACAGTTTTTGTGCAGATATTAATGCCAGTGGAAGTTTGGAACTCTTCAGCTATGGAATCAGCAGAGCGTTGGTGACTTTTACGCACTATGCGCTTTAGCACTTGGTCACTCCGCTCTGTTACTTTATCTCCTGCTTCATGGCTGAGTTGCTGCTGTTCCTAAATGCTTTCACTTTCCAGTAATACCTCTTACAGTTGACTGTGGAATATCTAGGAGCGATGAAATTTCACAAACAGACTTATTGCAAAGGTGGCATCCTATCTCAGTACCACGCTTGAATTCACTGAGCTCTTCAGAACTACCCATTTTTTCACAAATAGTTGCAAATATTGTACGGCTAGGTGGTTGATATATACATGTGGCAGTGGGTCTGATTAAAACACAGGAATTCAATCATTAAAGGGATAGTTCACCCACAAAATGAAAATCCCCCCATGATTTACTCACCCTCAAGCCATCCTAGGTGTGAATGACTTTCTTCTTTCAGGCGAGTACAATCTGAGTTATATTTAAAAATTGACTGTTTTGTAATGACATTGAATGGGTGAGTAAATCACGGGCGAATTTTCATTTTTTGGTGAACTATCCCTTTAAGAGGTTTATATACTGTATATTTGTATACAGGTTATTCTTGTTATTTGTATTCTGAAGCAGCTTTACAAAAAAATTGTGCTTTACAACCTCCAGTGAGTAAGCTATAGGCAACACTGACAAGCAAAAATTCTTTGAGATGTTTAAGCTGATGAGGAAGAAACCCTTGGAGGAGCAAAAACGCAGCAAGGAGCACTTTCTCCTCTGGCTGACACATGATTAAACAAATTGAGACAAACATAAACCATTAATCTCTTACAGAATGTATGCTTGTTTACAATTGCAGTACAATCATAAGTACAATTGAATTTGCAATCTTTCGTCTCAGGATTATAAATATGGTCTGTATTCATCATTATTATTTGATTGTGGCAATTCTAGTGTCATTTGATTGCCTCTTATCATCTCTTTCATGTCTGTAATCAGGCACATATGTGACGCAAATAACCGCTACTGACGCGGATGACCCTACTTATGGAAACAGCGCACGGATTGTGTACAGTATCCTTTATGGGCAGCCCTACTTCTCTGTTGACCCCAAGACAGGTGAGAGATAGTTGATTTTTTTGGGGGGGTAGGGGGTGGGGGGTGATGTTGTATTAAACACATGGTCTTTTGCATTCTGCAGAATTCAGCACTCTGCCCAAAGCCTTTCTACTTCTTTGCATTTGGCATTTTATTCATCTCTTGTCATGCCGTCATCTCCTGATCAAAAAGTAGCTCCTCTGAGAGGGGAACTATTAGGATTGATTAGTCTTTAGAAGAATGTCAGGTTTGCCTTTTCATGATACAGCTCACAAAAGCATTTCAGCATAGATTAATGACGCCCTGTTCAATTCTTCATATTGCTGTACTGTAGGTCTTTTATGTCCTTTAGAAGAGTGTCAAACTATAAGAATCATCTTGCTGTCCATCACTGTAAAAACTAAAATGTAGAACAGAAGGCAATAGTTTGCATGACTTTCATTAAGTTTGCTAAGTTTACTAAATTGTTTTAAGTAAATGTCACTACTCTTGGAAATTTGCATTAAAACTACATTTTACGTTTACTCAACTCAAATCAACATTTTCGTTTAGTACTTAACATTTCATGTTGACTAAACATTTTAAGGCAGCACGAACACTTGCTTTTTGTTTCTTTTGTTTCTTTCTTATATTTGTTCTACGTTTTATTTGCATCTTTGTTTTAATTTTTAAATACGAAGCTAAAAAAAATTACATTGTGATTATTAATATACAAAATGACCAAAATTATAAATGCAACATTTTTTTTAGTTTTTGCCCCCATTTTTCATTGAACTCAAAGTTCTAAGACTTTTCTATGTACACAAAAGGCCTATTTCTCTCAAATATTGTTCACAAATCTGTCTAAATCTGTTAGTGAGCACTTCTCCTTTGCCGAGATAATCCATCCACCTCACAGGTGTGGCATATCAAGATGTTGATTAGACAGCATGATTATTGCACAGGTGTGTCTCAGGCTGGCCACAATAAAAGGCCACTCTGAAATGTGCAGTTTCACTGTATTG